>VNKC01001877.1:0-165792 GCA_008042775.1 Drosophila pectinifera
CAACTCAAGGTTAAAAAAATTCATAACAAAAATAATTAAGCTCTTAATGGTGAATCGAACCATATACGGCGTTCTGCTTAAGTTCCATTTTTGGCCAAAATATGCTGTTCAGAAGATCTTAGGTTTACGCATTATTAGGTCATTAAATGGGGTTTTTTATGTCCTAATTTTAAGGACAACTCAAGGTTAAAAAAAATAATAACAAAAATAATTAAGCTCTTAATGGTGAATCGAACCATATACGGCATTTTGCTTAAGTTTCATTTTTGGCCAAAATATGCTGTTCAGAAGACCTCAGGTTTACGCATTTTTGGGTTCTTAAATGGGGTTTTTTATGTCCTAATTTTAGGGACAACTCAGGGATAAAAATATTCATAACTCAGCCAAAACAGCCTCAAATTCAATTCGGAAAGCAGTTCTGTGTTAGTTTTTATTAGGTTTATTAATCTGAATATTAGGTTTAGAGATCAGAAAAAATAAATTTTTTGCCAATTTTTGACAATTTTAATGATGTAACCCCTTATCATTTTTTCAAAAATTGGCGAAATTTTTTTTCCTTGTTCTTAAAATATTTTATTGCCAACTAATTAAGATTTTAACGGCGAGTCGAACCATATACGGCATTTGGCTGACATTCCATTTTTGGCCAAAATATGCTGTTCAGAAGACCTCAGGTTTACGCATTTTTGGGTACATAAATGAGGTTTTTTATGTCCTAATTTTAGGGACAACTCAAGGATAAAAATATTCATAACTCAGCCAAAACAGCCTCAAATTCAATTCGGAAAGCAGTTCTGTGTTAGTTTTTATTAGGTTTATTAATCTGAATATTAGGTTTAGAGATCAGAAAAAATTAATTTTTTGCCAATTTTTGACAATTTTAATGATGTAACCCCTTATCATTTTTTCAAAAATTGGCGAAAATTTTTTTTCCTTGTTTTTAAAATATTTTATTGCCAACTAATTAAGATTTTAACGGCGAGTCGAACCATATACGGCATTTGGCTGACATTCCATTTTTGGCCAAAATATGATGTTCAGAAGACCTCAGGTTTACCCATTTTTGGGTACATAAATGGGGTTTTTTATGTCCTAATTTTAAGGACAACTCAAGGTTAAAAAAATTCATAACAAAAATAATTAAGCTCTTAATGGTGAATCGAACCATATACGGCATTTTGCTTAAGTTCCATTTTTGGCCAAAATATGCTGTTCAGAAGACCTCAGGTTTACGCATTTTTGGGTCCTTAAATGGGGTTTTTTATGTCCTAATTTTAAGAAACACTCAAGGTTAAAAAATTCAATAACATACATAATTAGGTTCTTAATGGTGAATCAAACCATATACGGCATTTTCCTTAAATTCTATTTTTGGCCAAAATATGCTATTAAGAAGACCTTAGGTTTACGAATTTGTTGGCCCTTAAGTGGGGTTTTTTATGTCGTAATCTTAAGGACAACTCAAGGTTAAAAAAAATGTATAACAAAAATAATTAAGCTCTTAATTGTGAAGTCAAAACAGCTTTAAATTCAAATCTGATATAAAAACTATCTCCGAGTTCCTGTTTCCACTTTTCCGATTCGACGCTACTTTGACGCACATCAATTTTGAATAGCAGACACTCCATATTTGCGGCCAGTGCTGCTCATCACCATTCTAAATGTCATGTGAGATTTCTGGCTGCGTACCATCTGGCCACACTTTGCGTACAACAAAAAATAGTCAATAAAAATAAATTAGATCAAATTGGCGAATTAAACTATATTAAGCGCGTCGCGACAGAGAAATCATCGTGGGGCGATATAGAGTGATGCCGTGAGGAATGGCGGTAGAGCGTCCCGTGGAAGAAGGCCACCGCGCAACATTGTTCCTGCAGGTGTGTCTGCGTCAAGCGTTCCGCTTGCAAGATTTCCGATCGGAAGCCCAGCCCACTTTTTGGTGGGCGTTGTCACCAGCGCCGCGAATCTAAAGCCCCCATTCATTCCGGCTGTCATGTGTTTGTTGTTCACCTGTCCCCCTGTCCCTGCCCCAGTCAATGTATGTGTGCTAATCAAGAGGTCTCCCCCTCCACCCATTCGCTCCTTTCGTTCCGTTGCAGAAATGTGCGCCCTAGTGCATGTGCATTGCGACTAATCCAAAGAGTCCCACGGGTCATAACGCATTTAACCACTAAACCAGCTGACAGATAGAGATTCCCGACAGCCTGCCCCCCTTCCCATTCCCCCCTAATCATGGACGAGGACATCCTGAACGCCGTGGAGTCTATGTTCGGCAAGGACGTAAAGATCGTAGATTGTGAGACGTCTACGTCGCTGCAGCAGGAGGAGGTGTTGCTGGTCAATGGGGTGCCCGTCAAGCTGGACGGCCTGCCGGCGGACGATGCCAGCGCCATTAAGGCGGCTCTGCTGGAGGGCCAAATGCCCTCAGTGGAGCATTTGAACCAGCTACTGTTCCGCGCCGGCCTCGCCCAGCAGCCCATCGAGGTGGAGACATCGCTGACTGTCAAGTCTTCGCTAACCACCACAGAGGAGGTGCTGGTTTCGCGCAATGGCCAGATCCTGGATGAACGCACTGTGGAGACGAAGGAGAACTTCAATCATCAGTCGCACCAGAAGGAGATCTGGCATCCAGTCAAGCAGCAGCAGTCGGCCTTGGCACGGGCCACACCGGAGAATGCCTTGAAATACCACCGGACCACTTCGAATTCCACGTTCGCCTCGCAAGCCACGGACTCGGACGATCATCGTCCGGCCGATCCGCTGGGCCGCCAGCTGAACCAAACCTTCTCGAATGCTTCCCTCATGTCCAGCAGCTCGGCCATCACGGGGTCCGATCAGGTGATCGGCTCCGCCTCGTCCACAACGATTGGGGACAAGAGCTCGAATATCAGCAGCTGCGACTCTGGACACGACGGCCTCTTCCACAGCGTGTCGATGAGTGCGCCGTGGTCGCATCCGCGTGACACCCTTACCGACTCGCTGTACTGCGACATTCCCAGCTCCGCAGACGAGGCGGATGCTGTTTCCATTCTGGTTAGTGTGCTGCCCTTAATCCATCTCTGGCTATCCCAACTAAAGTTTCTTTGTCCTAGAACACACATTTGCAGATCACAGAGCCAGCCGATTGCCAGTCAACACCACCGCCAGTTTACGCCAAAGACATGCCCAAGAGCGGCAGCCTGGACTCGCTAGTCAGCCTGCTAATCGCTGGCAAGAATGAGGACTTAGAGTTTGCTATCTTCACCTGCTTCCGTTTGTATCTGCCAGCCCAAGATCTGCTTGCCAGCATCGTTGACAAGTGCCAAGACAAGGAGGATGTCCTGCTTCGCCTGCTTAAGCACTGGCTTAGCATCTGTCCCGCTGACTTCAGCCAGGAGTTGATGCTGCAAGAGCTGGAGAAGAAGCAGGAGTTGAAAGCTTTTCTGGACGGTATACCCCAATCTCATGCCCAAAGAGAGGCTAAATCGCGCAACCAACTGCAGTATCTGATGGCTAAACAGTCGTCGGCCAGCTCTTTGGGCCGTCAGAGCAGTATTAAGTCATTAAAGCGATTCGCCGCCAACGTCTACAAGACAGACAATGTGGTCAACAATTGCAGCAGTGCCTTCGAGTTGGCCCATCAACTGTATGCCATAGAGTACGCCTATCTCTCACAGATACGCCTGGAGGAGTTTGTGGAAGTTCTAGGAAAGAACGAGCTGAAGACCTGCATGGCCCAGACCAAGGCAAGCACTTTGGGAACATACAGCAGCGGCAGCCAGGTGACCATCGACAGCTATGTGCAATGGTTTAACCAACTCAGCTTCTTGACTGCCACGGAAATACTGAAGGTGAGCTGAGCAACATACCAAAATTCGGCCTAAATTCTACTATTCTTGTATCTTTTAGCTTGGCAAAAAATCGCAACGGGCACAAATGATCGACTTCTGGGTGGAGACGGCGCTAGAGTGCTTCAACACAGGCAACTTTAACAGCTTAATGGCCATACTGACGGCCCTAAATCTGACTGCCATAGCTAGACTCAAGAAAACTGTGGGTTTGCCTGGTCTCACCTGTATAAAGCTTCATTTACTAATGTATTCTTAATGACCTTTCAGTGGGCCAAAGTGCAAACGACCAAGTTCGAGGGGTTGGAACATCAAATGGATCCCAGCTCGAACTTTCTCAACTATCGCTCCACCATGAAGGCTGCTGTTTGGCGTTCGGAACGCGAGGTGGCCAACAAAATCGAGCGTGCCATTATACCCTTCTTCTCTCTGTTCCTCAAAGACTTGCATGCCATCAATGAGAATCACGACACAAAGTAAGCTATGCTTCACTATTAAACCTCAAGATCAGTAACTAATCGACTATATTTTGCAGACTCTCCAATGGCAAGCTGAACCTTGAGAAGTGTAGTCTGTTGGGCGCCCAGCTGCGTAATTTTAGCCAGTGGCAGCGTCTGGACTGTCCCTACGAGCAGGTGTCTTGTGTGGTGTCCTACCTCCTAAAGGCGGAGGTGCTTACAGAAGACCAGCTGATGAAGGCCTCCTACGAATGCGAGCCACCGGACAGTGGCGAGGAGAAGGATCACTACAAGACGCTGAAGGCGGCAAAAAAGTCTTCGAATGCCTAATCGCGCAATCATTAATAACGACAATCCTCGGGATAGTGCAAACAGAATAAATAATAATAATAAGCAATGCCTCGCACAGTTTCGTTGGCGTTTCCATAAATCACACATCTTGAAACATTTGTATCTCGCGATAAAAACAATAACAATAATAACTCTTACACACCGACAGTTGTGTTTGTTAATTTTTTGTACTTAAGCTTAGACGACTGTAGTATATATTTATTTGCAACCCGAATTATATATACATACGAACGACGGGCATTTAATTAGAAACACCAAAAATATTACGCATACAATAATTACTAATTAGTAATCTTTTAAATGTTGTATTTTAGCCGTTAAATACCCCAAAAAATAAAAATAAAACCTAAAGACTTCAGTCCTGCTTGAGTATAAATCCCTTTAGCGGATGGTGGCGTACTTCTGACAGTCCACAGTGGCGAATTTCCCGAAGAGCTCCAGCGGATAGTGCTTGCCCTCGACAGGGGCATGGATGCGGATCTGACGCATGTGCGTGTCCCTGCCGTTCTGATGGTTCGAGATCACGGCAATCTGCAGCATGAAGGTGCGTATGGACTTGACATTGCCATCCTTAATGGGGATCTGCACCCAGCCGGTGGGTTCGGTGAGATCCATTACCTGCAACTCCTGCAGATCGTTGAAGTTCGTTCCAGAGCGTATGGAGATCCGCGACGGGGTGTAGCTCTCGTCCAGCTTGTAGTCGGTGTAGATGTAGATCTGGCTGATGTTCGTGCGCTTGTGGAACTGGATGTTTACCAGGTGCGGCAGCTGGCCATCCGACTGCCAGTACGTGTCCATGATGTTGTCGCGCAGACGCTCCACGCCGAAGCCTAAGACACGAGATATTACATTCTTATATTCTGTATGGATTGGCTTTAAGAGCTGCGCTTACCCGGCTTGCAGGAGGAGAGACTCCAAACGGCCTGGGCGCCAACTTCGCGCACGAAGCCCAGACGCTCCTCTGCCAATGGATCCTCTTCGGGGCTCGGTGCTGGATTGGCCGATATATCCTCATCCATCGAGGCAGCCATAGTAGGCATTGAATTGGATTTTTAATCAAATTAATTTAAGACTAAGAATTGTATTTCTCTTCGCAGTATGACCCTTTAAAATGGTTCTACAAATCCCAAAACAAACTACAGGCTGGTCACACTAATACTTGGTGGCAAACATCGCACATGTGCACTAGAAACAATAATTAAAAAAAGAATCTATAAAAATGGTGCGAAAACTCAAATTCCATGAGCAAAAGCTGCTCAAGAAGGTGGACTTTATCACCTGGAAGGTGGACAACAGCGGTAAGGAGAACAAGGTCCTGCGGCGCTTCCACATACAGAAGCGTGAGGATTACACCAAGTAAGGTCCATCAAAACCACAAGTTTTTGAGCAAATAAACATTGCTTGGAGTCCTTTTCAGGTACAACAAGTTAGCCCGGGAAATTCGAAACCTAGCCGAGAAGATAGCAAAGCTGGAGGCCTCAGATCCCTTCAAGGTGGAGGCCACAACGATGCTGCTTAATAAAATCCACGCCATGGGAGTCTCAAATGACCAGCTGACTCTGGAGACGGCTGCCAAGACCTCAGCCAGTCACTTCTGCCGGCGGCGTCTGCCCGTGATCATGGTGAAACGTAGGTTTTTACTTTAAATTAACCAAATATGTTATAATTCAATGTTTTCTTTTACCAGTGCGAATGTCTGAACACTTGAAAGCCGCCACAGACCTCATAGAACATGGTCACGTGCGCGTGGGCCCGGAAATGGTCAAGGATCCTGCCTTCCTAGTGTCCAGAAACCTAGAAGACTTTGTCACCTGGGTAGACGGCTCCAAGATCAAGGAGCATGTGCTGCGCTACAACGATATGCGGGATGATTTCCAAATGTAGGACTTATAGGGTTAAACTAGATGTAGAATTACCAATAAAAACTATAGAATTTTGTTAAATAATCATGTTCAATAACTTTATTACATTTTATATAATAATGTTTTTAGATCTCATTAATATTCATTATTTGGGAGCTAGTTGCGCCAAGGGCACAACTGCGCCGACACGCACATACATATACATATTACATAGATTTATTATTTAACCTGATCCCCCAAAAAACGCTGCCCCTCGCCAGATGCCCCGGGATCATCTGCTCGGAACCGTTCCGAGATGGCGTAGTTTGTAGTCGGATTATGCTCTACTTTAGTTACGTTTCCCTCGCCTCCTTTCTCTCACTTCGCTAGCTAGAAATACAATGCGTTTACCTTTTCAAGGGAAAAAATATCGTTTTTTGTTGGAAGCAGGTGTAAATCATAAGATGCGAGGAGCTTGGGTTGATCGATCGCTTTATTTGTGTGTATAAGAAACAGGATGAGTGTGGTTAGGTGCAGGCAGCAGGGTGCATCGAACGGTTGAGCGGTCTAAAGAGTGATCTTGAACAGAGTTAAAAGTAAGGTCGACGATGGCAGTCACTAGTCAATTCCGGCCAGTCTCAACTCGAGAAGCAAAATGCAATCGAAATGGATCCTAATTTGCAATGCAAATTGCGAAGTTTTAGAGTCTGACTGCTCCGCATGCAGCAGCAGGTTGACTTAACAAGGAGAAATCTACATATGGAGCTTCGTTTTTAGCAGTCAAAAGTCTTTTTCATGTCTGTATTGATATAGAATATCTCTTTAAATATTAGTTGTATTATTATTCCTTTTTAAATACGCATTAAAAGGTAAAAGTATTAATTAGTGTTAAAATAAATAGCTAGTTGGCATTAAAATTAGTGTCGACTTTGGCTGCGGCCCGCTTACAAGATTTTCATTATTTCCGCCTGCCCGAAAGGCCAAGAATCAGTTTCACATGAATTATAACTTCGTAATAACAATATATATATAAAACAAATTAATAAAAAGATGATTTTTCTACATTTGTTCATCATCCAATCATTCCCGTTGCTGTTGCATAAAAAGAAAAACTCGTACAATCAAAATTCCATGACATATTCTGGCTTTTGGCTTTTGAGTGCTCTCTCCGGCTTCCGCTCTATTTCTCATGCGTGAACAATAAATTCTCGAAGGCTGGATTATATGCATTTATATTCAAAATAAATATTCAATCGCATTGTATTAATCACTACAATATTTTTCCGTAAATTCCAATTCTTTTTCTTGATCTTGTTCCTCAAACACGTGCAAATAGTAATTAGCCATAAATATGTACTATATACCCCTATGAACATTAATGCCCCGCAATCTACACAACTTTCGTTTGTTTTTTTCCTGTGTTATGCTGCCGTAGAGAGATGTCTTGATGCGCAAAACGTTTGTAGAATAATGTAGTTGTGGTGGATCTCGGCCAAAACAGCGCCAAGCGCCCGTTGTTGGCTCCGCCGCGAACGAACTGCTGTTTGCACAAACACACAGTACCTCCTTGCTTCTCGTTATATGCTCCTCGTCACTCAATACTCGCTGCTTAGATGACAAGCGCCATGTCCTTTTTGCTTGGCAAAGCCACTCGCTTGCCCTGCCACAGCGAGTTGTGTATTGTGAAGGCGTCGATGGTCACGGTCAGATGCTTCGTGTGCACTTGCGAGAAGCACTTGCCACCCGAGTTGTATCTGCGAAAGAGGAATATATCCAAGTTTAGCAAGTAAAGCTCAAGGTATCCTGCTGGCCACTCACTTGAAGAACTTGTCGAACATCACTTCGTCGACTTGACTAGGCCCAGTGCCGTACAGCTTGGTGACCTGGTCCGTCTCGGGCACGTAGCTGTAGAGGGCGCGGAACTGGCAGCCCGCATCACGGAAGAGTACCAGGAAATGCTTCGCCTCCGAGCGCGCAATCTTCTCCAGTACTTTCTGTTTGGCCTCGCGGTTCACAACGCCGGGAAACACGCAGTATTCGACGGCGTTCAGGATGATCCCACGATTCGATTTGGCCGCTGGTTGTTTATAGAGTTTGGGACCTGTCAATGCACATTCCGACACGTTAGAGAACGGAAAGGATAAAAGGATCTTCTGTGGATATTCTCTACTTGTTGGTGGCAAATGGCAAGCTTCTAGAATCTATAAATACCGTAAACTTTTCTATTGCAGGCTACGTGCTAGATTTAAGGCTTAACATTGAGCGAATCTACGGGATTCACTTGGGTTAACTTTTGGAAAAATGAAAAGAAATAATAAGATGAACTGCTCAATGAAATAATAAAACTGGCTTAACCTTCCTGTGGGAATAAATTAATCGTTAAACATTCAGTAAACAAAAATCATAACGTTCGTACAAAACAAACTTAACTTAAGTGCTTGCATTTTTGCTTTTTAGTATTTCAACGAGAAGCGGTTAATCGGGCCAATCTGGTTCTTATTTTTCGGGATTAGAAAGCTTCTTTCGGGTGCTTTAAATCACTAGGAACACATTTTGTATGTCGGGGTAACGTTTGACCATCGAAAGTCGTGGATTTGACGGCGCTATAGTAGGGAACGTAAGAAGTGGACGAACGAACGAACGAAGTATCGGATTCTACAGACTGTCGCAGACCTCTAGATCTTGTATATCATCTATGTAGAACTCAAATATGTATGTATGTTGAGTAAATAAATAAATGCAATCTGAACAACAGACGCCAATTCTCGTAAATGGATGGAACGAATGGAAATGAAACGAAAAATGATATTATAAACGAATGGAAATTAAACGATAAATGGTTCAAGTATAATCGGAAATCATAATGCGGCGTTCCAACATGGAAAAATAAATGCAGATGCAGGTGATGATCGGTGGAGGGTGAACTATAAACTGAGGATTGATTTGAAGTATTGGTATGACTTGTATGGGCTGATTGATTGATTGGTTGGTAGATTGTTTTGAAGATGTGAGAGAGAGAGGAGATACAAACCCGAATATTCCATGTTCAAATTCGGAGTTAATGAGAAATCGCTGGATCCATCATCAAATCCGCGACGTTTCGATATCAAACCTGGCGGCAAAGAGCCCGGTCCCGAGGGTGATGGCATATGCCTACCTGAAGCGCCCATTCCCATTCCAGGCGACGGAGCACGCCGCGGCGGTGTGGCGCGTCCCAGTCCCGAATCTGTGTCTAACCGGCAAGCAACAGACAGAGAGATATAGAGCGGGATGCGATCCGTGTGTCAATCGTCGTGGTCAATCATTCAGCGGCGGATGATGCACATGCACAAAACAGATCAGATCAGAACGAGACCATCGCCCAGGTCCATGCAGGTGAGGAACCAGTCGATGGATGCGTTGCGTTACGTTGCGAGGCGGTTTTTGTTAGTCACGTGGATGGATGGCGATGAGTTCGTTTTATTCGGTTAATAATATTGGTTTTTATTCATATTTTTGGTTGGTATTGTTGGTTAATTTCAAGAATCGTTTTAGACAGGGTTGAGAGTTGAAAGAAAGAGAAATAAAAGAAGAGAATGTGTGCACAAAATTTAGTTAAGCAATTTCGTAGATCTCTTAAAGGTAGGTTGATCATGATCTGGATTTGAATCGTACAAATGTACAGTGCACGTGTGTGAGTGTGAGAGTGGATGCGAGTGTCTGTGCCAGAGTGTATCATCATATCACAGGACGGAACCGGAACCCAAGGAGAACCCCAATCCCATACCCTTAGTTTCAGCTGAGGCAAAACACAATAAAGCCGTAAGAGGGGACCAGACCAACACCACCACCATAGCCACCACCATCGTTACATCTTCATCAGTGGGAGCAGTTGGTAAGCCGAATCAGCGCAGTGAAGGGTTACAGATCAAAATTATATAGCAAATGATAAAGTATTCAAAGATATGTACATTGAACCAAAGATAACGACAAAAGACAAGAGAGAGTACGAAAAATATGAACGTATACAAGTACTTATCACCATCAAATACCAAAGATACCGAAACCAAATTAAAGGATACAAGGTAAGACCGAAAAGAACCACAAGAAACATCCGAAAATCAACAGAAAGACTTAGCAAGTAAATACTTATAGGGATAGTAGAGTAAAGGTAGTAAACAGGCAGGCAGCTTAGCTTGATTGTAGCTGTGTTGTGGAAACTCTTCTTACCGCACAGATTCATTAGCGAATTGGACTTTCGGCCCCGGAAATTAAGCGTGCTGCCCTTCGCAACGGAGATCCGCGACAGAGTGCGGCCCCTTTCAACGCCGGCTGGCTCTGAAATCAGGTCAAGTCAGGTCGGGTCACGAGAGACGCGAGCCCGGAGTGTGTGTGCATCAGTATACAGGTGGAAAAAGTTGGATTCTTTCGCAATTCAATTAACACAAATGAATGGGGTGGTTGGCACACAAAATGAGGCTTACAATGATATCGTAAATCAAACTTATTGCCCCGCAACCTCAAAAACCAAAGGATAATATAACCAAAACATATCCTGGCAACCTCAACCGCGCCTTGTGTCCACTCAGCTAGGGTGCATTCTTTCTGGCAGTGCTTTTTCTTGGGTTAGTTCATTAGTCGAGGTTGTATGCAGCTCAGCTATTTGCTATTAGCGTGTCTTTTCTTAGCGATAAATCAGTTAATAAAATTCGTTGTTAGTCAATGACCAAACCACAAAAAAAAAAAAAAACAGGAAAATATAAAGAAAAGTCAAAGGCGTGTTCGAATGCGAATTTTGTGGAATCAAAGGATAAGTAAAAACCAAAACTGATAACTTGTAGGCGTGTGTGTACCCATCACCAACCTCTGGAAGTTTTGTACGATCCCCGTCGTCCAATCGGAGTTGAACTTGTACTGGGATAATCATCGGGTGACTCTGTGTGAACGAGATTAGTAGTTACATCTTATCAAGTGTCAATAGTTATTAAAGAGAAGAGCTTACGGCTACAATTTAGTCCAAGTGCAGTTCAAATCGTTAACCAGAAACCGAATCAACTTAAACTATGTAAACTAATCATGCTGGGCCTTAAATTAATAACTCAAGAATACTACAGATGAAATATAAAGACAATGAATAATGAGGGTAAAATAAAAGCCAAAAATTACCTTTTACAGTGAGGGAGTCTTGCGAGCCCCTGTAGTAATCTCGTTTCATTGAATTTGAGCTTAGTTGACCGTAGCCTGTAGGTACAGTTCAAATTCAAAACGAAAACAAACGAAAAGTCAGCAAATTAGCAAAAAGGTACGAGGGATTAACAAAATCAATGGCTAAATAAAAACAGGTCACATAAATAATAATGAAACATGAAAAATTCAAATAAAAACTGTGTGATTTCCATTAAGAAAGATTTCGGCTTGCCGAAAATCTTTAGATTCCTTTAAAGAAATCGTAAAAACTCTGCAAAGGAGCAATGCGGTCCAATGCTCACCAGTTAGATTCGAGCTGGAGCCTTTCTTGCCCCGACTAGAGATGCTCGAAGCCTCGCTGATATCCACGCTGGCATCGTCCACGTGAATGGTCTTGGGCCTGGGACGCGTATTGCGCTGCTGTCTCATTCGCGGAGTCGTTGAGGTGGATGACTGGGGTTGCAGTTTAACATGCAGATCGGGCCGATCCAGGGTTTTACCCTATAAAAATATTAAAATATATAAGTATGGTGTTGTTCACTACTTTAACTGCACAGCCAACCTCTCGCTCGGCCTCTTCGATGGCTTTCTTGAGTCTGTGCTGCTCCAAAATGGCCGCTCGCCGCGCCATTTGTTCCTCCTTCTTGCGCGCTCGCTCCTCCTCCTTCTCGCGCTCCTTTTCCCGCTTCTGTGAAGACTCGATCTCCTTGCGCGCCTTGGCCTCCTCCTGCTGCTGTCGACGCTGCAAGGACAGCAGCATGATCTTCTCCTTGCGCCGCTCCATCTCATCTACGGAGTCCTGGAAGTGCAAAAGGTATATAAGTGTAAGTTCCTTGAGCTTCAAAGCACTTTTCTTAGGGCACTTCACATCGCGTTACCATTTCATCTTTTTGGTGGTACAAAAAATATAAATTTCTATTATACAAATTTCCCATTATTTCTTATTTTTCTTGGAAACTAATTTTAAAAACACAGCGCTTGCTATGAAGCTCACAGATCCAAATCCAAAATTCCAATATCCTTACCGGATCCAAGTTGGCGCTGTCCGCTCCTATGACCAGTGCCTTATTTCTGGCCGCTTCCGCATTGTTGCTGCTCTGCTGGAGCCGCGTGGGCGACATAGGCTGCTGCGGCGGCGGCTGGTTGGTCAGGTCCTCCAGATACCGACGTTCGTGGCCAGTGGGTGACACTGCTCCCGAAACGGCGGCCAGCTGCCGGAGTTGGATGGGCGGCTCATCGGTGTACTTGTTGTAGGTGGCATTGCCGGGGGATTTGACACTGTTGGAGTGGCTGTTCGGGCCGTGGATGCTGTGCCTGGTCGCCACCGGCTTGCTGCTGCTCTCATCCTCGCCGTCGAACCCAATGTTGTTGTTGTTGTTGTGCAGCTGACTCAACGACTCCCGCTTAAGGGTCGCCTGATGGTCCACGCTGTCCCTGCTGCCCGGCAACGCCTCCTTCTTGGGCGATCGCTTGGCCCGCAGCGGAGGCTTGGGCCGCTTGGGCTGATCATCGCTGAAGGAGATGTAGAAGCCCTTCTCTGGCGGCTCTCGGTCATCGCCGCCGGATGAGGCTGCCAAGGCCCGTGGATCCTGGAAGCTGTTGGCCTGAATGGAGGGACGGGAGGGCGAGGGTATGCGGTAGGTGAGGTTACCGCTGGTGATGTTCAACTTGTTGGAGATCATCTCCCCGCTGTCGTAGTCCTCCGAGCTGCTTCCTCGTCCGCTGTGGCCCTGCAACCGTTGCTGCTGCTGCTGGTTCTGGAGTTGCAGCTGGTGCTGCTGCTGCGACTGGTGCACAAAATCGGAGATGCGCGTGGACTGCATGGACTCGATAATGTTGCGCTCCAGCTCATCCACATCCTCCTCGTCGCCGATGAAGCAGATGCTCTGCGGCGCCATCATGTCCTCGTGCTGCATCGGCATCCCCATCGGCATTGCCATGGGTTGCGGGGCCTTGGGCGAACGATTGTCGCGCAGATTGGTCAGCGATTGCTGGCGTTGGACGCCGTTAGAGCCACCCACCTGCCGCTGAGTGTGCTGGGGCGAGGCCTGGACTTGGAAGAGATGCTGGAGCTCGCCTCCGCCGCCGCCGCCACCTCCGCCTCCACCGTTCTGATGGAGGACAAAGCTGCCCGGACTGGGTGCTCCCGCACTCGAAGGCGGCCTGTTCATCCAGGTCTGCTTCTGCTTCTGCTGGTGCTGCTGCGTCTGCCAAGCATTCACATCCACCAGAGGCGGCTGGATCTGCTGCTGCTGCTCGTAGGCGGCAGCTGCTGCCGAGTGCGCCCAAGTCCGACGCTGCTGTGGAAGGGCCTGTTGTTGCTGAGGCGAGGACTCGTGCAGGTAGAAGTGGTTGGTGGGCTGGCCGTAATCGTCGTAGACCACGCTGCTCCTAAACTGGGGCGGAGCTCCGCCGTATGGCGAGTGGTTGCTATGGTTGTAGCCCGCCCCGTTGTCGCTGTAGATGCTCTGCGGTTGCTGTTGTTGGGGCTGCTGCGGCATATAGTGGGCGGGCTGCGGCGGCGACATGTACTGTCCGTGCTCGTTGACGTACTGCATCGGCTGGGGCATGGCCATGGGCTGCTGCTGCTGTTGGTGCTGATGCTGCAGCTGCTGCTGGTAGGGATCGCGACTGGGCGGACGGGAGCTGTACGCACTCACGGGGGCGTTGTAGGCCTGCGGAAGATGCGGCGATGAGCCAAAGCTTTGCTGCATAGTTCTCGGCTGCTGGTAGTGGTGATCAGTGGCCAGGTGCTGCTGCGACCCATAGGTCTGCTGCTGTGGATGCGGTTAGTGCGAATAACAGGAGGCGAGAGTTGCAGGTTGTTGCGGTTTGCGAGTTGCAGGTTGTTGCAAGTGGCGGGATCACAGAGCATAACAAAACGAGATTAAAGAAACAATTTGTTAGTTCACAGGGAGCTTTGGGTGTCATGGGTTTGAGTCCTTCTCTAATTGGTAACAAATAATACAAGTTCTTGGTCGGGAGACATTGGTTGCCATAAGAGGAGACTTGACTAGGGATAAGATATGCTCAAGATAGATTTTGTTTCAAATATAAGGAATGAGTTCAAAATTGAGGAAAGAGTTAAAGGAAGTTAGCTTTGTAAGACCTTTTACAGATTCTTTTTTTTTATATATATTCTTCTAGGATCAAATGAGGATTTAATTAAGTATCTAATCCCAATGCAGATTCATTAATCTCCTCTGAAAGCAATCAATATCAATAAGCCAGCCAAGGAACTATACAAAACGAAAACATTAAGCATATTCCACGTCTGTCGTTAATTTGCGAGGCTGCTGCTGCTGCGATGAGGTTGAGGCGGGGAATGTGGTTGGGTGGCGATTACCTGGTTCAGCATGTTGGCTATCTGCTGGGCCTGCATCAGCTGCTGGGCCTGCAAATGCTGCGCCTGCATCTGACTCTGCTGGGTGGCCAAGCGGTGGATATCCTGCTGGATATCCTGCAGGTTCATGTTCATGATGGCGATGCTTTGCTGCTCGTTCCACATCCGCGCGCGTATGGAGGTCGGTGGTTAAATTGTTCAGTGGGCGGTGGGTTAATGGGCGTGTGTTGGATTGTTTGTTTGTTTTGTGTAATTGTGGCGTGTGAGTATGTTTATGTGGATGTTGAAGCAGGCACAGACACAAAATGGGGGGTAGAAGAGAGACACAGGCGTTAGACATTAATTCTCTGGCACTCGGAGGATGGTTAGTTGGGGGGAACATAGATATAGGACATGGACACTGGCCACACCCACCTGGTACTTGTCCAAGTCAACGGGGTCCATGTCTGGCGTGCGCTTCGACTCGTTGCTCATGGTTTCCCACTTCATAACATCCGGACACGACTCCAGATCCTCCTGGGAATACATAGATAGACAGATCAGGTTTAGCTATCGAGCTCTGCCCTGAGAGCGACTGCTCAGTCAAGGCCTACCTTCTCCTGGTGCCGCAGCAGCGCCATCTCGATCTTGCGCTTATCCTGCTCGATGCGCCGTCGCTTCTCCTCCAGCTTCATTCTTATTGTGGACAGCTTGCTGGCATTCTCCAGAGACCGCATGTCCTCATCGCCCACATCCAACTGCCAGGCGGCGGGACTCGCTGGCATGCTGCTGG
This sequence comes from Drosophila pectinifera, assembly GCA_008042775.1. Classification (NCBI taxonomy): domain Eukaryota; kingdom Metazoa; phylum Arthropoda; class Insecta; order Diptera; family Drosophilidae; genus Drosophila; species Drosophila pectinifera. The sequence goes on from VNKC01001877.1 coordinate 15,759, forward strand.
TCGATGACTTGCGCACGGGCGTGCTCTCCGGATCGTAGCCGCTGGTGGAACGGGCATCGTTGTACGCATCCGCCATTATGCCGCCGCCGACGCCACCGCCGCTGTTGTTGTGGTAGTCTTTGTCGATGGAATGTTGCTTGTGTCGGGCCATCGGCAGGGGACTGCCCGCATTCGAAAGATTATGGGACGACACCGTGGGCACATTGTCGACGCTGTCGAAGAAGAGAGAGAATATTAGCATATTTTAAAGTATTTTTAATAACAGTTCTTTAAATGTATACAGTTTATAGTTAAATAAGTATTGCTAGACACTTATTACACCATTTTCTGTTAGGTTTACTGCCTCACCTGGCTTGCCGCCGCATCGAATACTTTTCCGTCTCGCGATCCTGCTTCTCAGAGCCCGAGTCCGTATCGTAGCCCAGCTGCAAGGTGCCGCGAGCATCGGCAATAGATGAGCGAACGGCCACAGCGGGTTCAACTGTAAAAAATAAATATATTTAATTAAAGATCGTTCACCAAAGGCTCCTAAGTGCTCACTGGAATACCCACCTACGCTGGTGTTGGACAACTTGCGTTCTCTTACATCCCGCTCGCGTTCGAACCTCCCCAGCGTATTGAGCTGATCCTGGGAGCCACCAAAATTCTCAATGGTCAGCTGGGAGTCCTCGCTGGAGGAATTCCTTCGCGAACGACGTCCTGAAAGGGCAGAGAGGGGTCTTAGTCAACTGGAAACTTAAGGAGCTTCTAACTGAACACTAAATGGGTTTAGGAGAGAGTATTTTTGGACTGGAAGTAAGCAGAAACAAACTAAAATGCATTCAACTCAGCAAACACACAGAAATGGAACGCTACGTGGGCTACAACGATTCTGGGTCAACAGTGGGTCACTATGGTGGCTCATACCTGCAAAGCTTGGCCGGCGGCTCTGTTCCCAGTTACTTGGTCGACCCGCAGCGACAAAATCGCCTGAGAGAGCACGAAAACAAAAGAAACATAAATAAATAATAAAAATTTAAGTAAAATTAGGGAAATCATAAGCCTAATCAAGGCACAGACTTGTATGTAGCGGCACAAACGAAAGCATTTTAAGTATTTCTGTTCAGTAATCGGCCAGGATCAGAATATCAATTCCATTCGGGTTATTAGCGAGCTCCCACATTACTTAGTTTGGTTGCCACATACAAGTCGTTGGCAAAGAAATAAGAAGGGAACTGCAAGCTGGAAGGCAAACCTCTCTCGTCCGCCTTCGACTCGACATTGGTCTTTTCTTTAGCCTGGCGCAAGCGAGCCGGAACCAGGGGCTCCTGCTGCTGCTGCTGGAGCTGGAGCTGTGACTGCTGGTGGTGGTACTGCTGCTGCTGTTGCTGCTGTGCCTGCTGATGGAGCTGCTGCTGCTGCGAGTGCATGGAGGCGAGGGTGGTGATGCCACGCGACTTGTGCACGACGAAGGCTGGAGCAGTAGTAGAGAGCGGAGCGGAGCGGTAGCAGGCAGCGGCGGGGCAGTTGCATGACGATTGTGGTGGTGGGTTGTGGTTGTTAAGCATGTGGTGTGGGGTCGGGGTGGAATCAGAAAAGAAAAATTACACAAATTTAATTAAAAACCAATAAATATGTAGAGTATGTGTCTCTGTGTCTGTGTGCTATGCAAAGGCAAACCGAAACACACACTAAAACCAAAGGTAAATTAATTAAAGTAGGATAATAAATAAAGATCATACCTTCGGCCTGATTACTTGTGCCATCGAAGGTCGCCTGGTATTCGTTGGGCGGGCTTGCTCTGCGGTTTAGGCCGCCGCCAAATGAATTCGAGTGCGGAACTAAATTATAAACAGAAATTAACACAAGAAAAGAAAGAGAATTAAATAAATAATAATCAATTTGTTCAGCTTGCAAGGTAGATGAACTTTAAAACATATTTTGGTTGCATCGGAAGCATCGGGCAAAAGCAAACACAACACAATTCGAAAGCAGAAACATTCCATGGATTGATGGGTGCCAAGTGGTCCCCCCGTGAACTCGGCAATTATCCCTCAGGGGAGATCGCTTCATTGAGTTACTTTCACTCTTTCGAAGCCATATGTTTTTCTGGATTATAAGCAGTGAATAGCTTTAAATCCCCGTAAAATAACACACATATTTTCACCCTTTAAGTCCAGCTAAAGCAGTTCAAGGCTTCGGTCAGTCACAGTCACTGTGCCCGGAATTAAGATGAGAAAATGCAGTTCTACTGATTCAAGATCCAAGGATGAGTGGTGCTCTTATAACAAAGACATTACCAAGCTTCTGTGCTTCTGTGCAGACATTCAACAGTTGGTTTTACTTGCTACTTAAGCTAGTTATTATAATGGTTGTTGTTATCAGACAGCTGTGAACACCAACCGATTCCCTTGGGATATAAACATGAAGCAAACGAACGAACGAACAAACAAACTGAATGTGGGCAGAACAAGCAAACAAACATCAAACAAATGGCAATGGAAACAACACATTCATGAACAAACGAAGGAGTAAAAATCGAGAGTTGTTGTTGTTGGGGGAAATATATGGGGGAGAACACGGATAGAAAATTTGAAGAAAAACCTTGAAACGGCGGCCGATTCGAGGGCGAGCCAACGGGCGGCTGGTCGAGATCGCTGCGCAGATCGGGAATGGGCGTAACGGGCTGTACAGTAAGGCCCCGTCGATGGCAGATACCGTGCTCATTGGCGCCCAGGGTGCGCCGGGCGATGACATCTGGAGGAGCACACGGATGCACACACGTTCGTTTGGTTAAGTGTGGATTTGTGATTGGTGTTTGGTGTTTGGTGGCAGTGTGTGTTTTGTGTGTGTGGTTAGGACCCAAGTTTCGATTCGATTTCGGTTACAAGTGGCAAGAGGAAGCGTTTGCACATAAACAAAGAAAGAGATCAGTACAGAATTGATTTATTCGAATTTGATTTGGATTTAAGAATGTGGAGACTACTTCGGTGTAGGATCAGGTGATGATGAGAGTTTTACATATGGATTCCATGTCAATTTCTTGGTGGATTCTGTGGTTTGCCAAAAGGAAAACAAACCGCAGTTAAAATGCGAAAACATAAATAAGAATTTGCTAAATTTCTGTGGTTTCTCTAACCGATCTTCTCGTCTCCTAAATGGTGCTTTGCGGTTCCTCTTAAACTGAGAACGGTTTGCGGACTAACCTACAGATTCTACGAGCTGTGAAGCGCTCCAAATTCCTAGGTACTCGTTAAGCTTTCGGTGACTAAGTGATGTGATGTGATGATGTTACCTTTTAAATTGAGTCATTTTTTCCTACATTTCTTTGTTCTTTGGTTTCTATTTCTCTCTCCTTTCCTTCCCTGCTGACCAATTGTTTTCTTATTCCCAAATCAGGAGTACAAATTAAAGCAAATCATACGTAATACGATGACAAAACGAAATGCAAACAAGAATACAATTTTGGAAACACACACTTGGACAACAATGCATGCCCCAGGGACTGAGATATCGGAATACACAGGCAGGCCAATCGTTTTTCGGGGACTAGATCGATCAGGGTCTTTGGGGGGGATAGATGCGATGCGGTGCAGCGTTTGGGGAATGTATACAGGGTATAGAAAGACTCCCACTTACCCTGACCATCCATGCCGGGGTAGCAAACACACTTGGCCGGGTGTATCTCGAACAGATTGAACAGATCCGTGAGCAACAGGACCAGATTCAGCTTCATTGAGCTACAAGAAAGCAACATGCTTATTAGGTATATACTCCTACAGAAGAAGAACCAAGTCAGATAGCTACCCTCGCATGTAGGTCACATCCTCGGGCGTCATATGGAAGACGCCATATGGCAGATGCTTCTGGGAGAAATTCGCCACCAGCAGTATGTTGTGTATGGAGTCCTCGACGGCGGGCAGATAGTTGATCCGCACACTCGTCCACGGCACGACCTTGGGGCAATAGTACGAGATGAGCAGGGCCAAACAGATGCCGTCGCACAGATCCTGGAAGTCCCTAACAGGCGGTATATCCGGCGTCTGCAAGCGGGAGCCCTAAGAGCAAAGCAATTAAGTTAATTAACTGGCTATATAAAGCGGAGCAATGTCTTGCATTTTCATCGGGCATTCCTGTCTCCACCTCCATGATGATGCGTTTCTTAAGAGCAGCGCAAGCATGCGATATCCAGCCCAGCAGAGCTTGCTCATAGGCCTGGCCAGGAGGCGCCTGGTAATTGCTGCCAGATATTCTGTGAAGGAAATAAGCAAGCGCTATAGCTCAGGCTAAATAACAAAGTAACCTTTCCTCACCTTCGAATGGCCGACATGACGCGGTCACCCGATGATATTTCCTTCGCATACAAGACCATCAGCGATTCTATCACAGACATGTGGGCGTTCTGGAAGCGATTAAAATGGGGACGTAAATTAAGGGAACTCACAGAGACATTCAAATCGATTTATACTCACAATTCGCAGCGGATTCGTTTGAATCAATACCGTTTCGGTAATGGGCATGTCCGAGGTTTCGGCAACGGGAACTCCCTTGCGCGCTAGCGTCTGTAATATTGACCAGTGGTTCATGCTTTGGTAGTTGGGATCTGAGTACAGGTTGGACAGCGTCTGGCAGTAGAGCGTGGCATTGCCCAGCTCCACGATGATTTGCGGCTTGAGGCGCTCCTGGTTCTCATGGTCGCGGTAGAAGGGCTCCTTCAGGTTGTCCGGCACGCGATTGTTGAACGCCTTCGAGAGCAGCCACTTGACGGAAGCACGTTGACGAGCCTGCAATGGATTGGATCGGTGAGAGGACTGTGATAATGTGAGAACATTCTGCGTGGCAGGTGGCTCTCCCAGCTCCCAACTCGGCCCAAGGCCAAGTTGAGCCTGCGTAATCAATGCTCGGCAACTGCATCCTCTGCGGATTGAGTGACGGGCACTCTTCTTTATGTTCTTGGCAATTAACTAGCGCACTGGTAAGTGCCTTTTGTATCTGTATCTGAGTCCCCGCCCCGCACGCTGTTGCATCTGTAGCCGTAGATGTGGCTCCAGCTGTATCTGTATCTGTATCTGTGCGCGGAGTGAAGCCATGCGTACAATCTTCAATATGAGTTCGATAAACTCGCTCGTGTTTGGCTTGGCGTGCGCCGCCAGCCGCCTTCCATTGTTTGCCCCATCTCTTAAATTTTTTTCTTTTATTTTTTGGGCAGTAAAGGGAGTGGAGCGAAGTGAAGGGGTTGCTGCTCGGCGGACGATGGTCACTCAGCATGAAAGACTGGCCTGCTCTTCCCTGCTCCGTATTTAGAATCATCTCGAGTGCGCCTTGTTTCGCCAGCCAACCCATTTCTTGCTGCACTCATAATCACAATTCCAACAGCCATGGCAGGCTGAAGACTCTATTTGGGAAAGGCCTCTTCTGGGTCTAATTGAAACTGGGGGAACAGCAATCAAAATAGAGTCTCAAGAGGGAAACTGTCGCGGATCCAAACGCGGAAATCGGTCAATCGCGGGGAATCCAATTCGTAATATGTTCCAATTTGTGTTATCTCGCCCGAGAACAAATATGAAACATGGTTTGCAGATAACAGGGGGTGTTAATAGATATAACTTTGATTTCGCGCTGCGGCCTCCATTTGCTATCCTAAAATACCCAGTCAGAGTTCGAGGGATTATATTAATGAAGAAAGTAAACATAGCACAGCCCACACTGCTCACAGTGGACATTTCTTCGTGGGAAAGATAAGGCTGGGAGAGAGAGAGAGAGGGGAATCCATCAATTCTCCTCTACTCTCTTTACGCTTTCGGCTCTTTTTGGCCGTATTTGTTGCAACACCTCGGTTGTATCTTTATTATTTGCTTTCATTCCATAAGCTTCAAACGGGTTTCTCGAAAAAGATCGTTGCATGAAGTCATCAATAACTGTGTCAGCCGAGAACCAATCGAAGTCGCTCAAACACAGTTCTTTTGTATAGCCACAAATGTTTCTTTTAGTTTAAAAGCTTATTACAAAATGCCAGCTATTAGTCCAGGCGGGGAAACTGCACCGGCAGGAGGGAATCAATATTGGCGTAGGTCGTAGACCGTCGTCCAGCTATGCTTCGCTATGCGAATCGGTCAACAGGTGGAGGGAAAACCTGTTTGCCAGTTGAGCAGCAGCAGCCAGCACTTTCCACCCAAAAGCTAGCTGTCCACCAGAAAAACTGTCCGCCACATAATTTGAATGGCCAGCAGAGAGCGGAAAACTCCGGCTGCACTTTGCTTGTTGGCTGGCAGATGCGGGGGAAACCGAACCAAAGCGAAGCCAAACGTCTGAAACTCAAATTTCAAAAGAACGTCTAAACAATTCGAAGAAAAACAATAAATGAGTGCTGGCTGGTTTAGGACGCCCACTATGAATGGACTAGAGATGGATAAATGGATGGCACATATTTTTATTCCAGCATACACCATGCAGAGAGAGAAAATCAAGTGATCTAAATCTGTCGAGACAAAACATCCATCAAGATTAATCATTGCTGATTTAGGAATTTAACTCTTGTCTTTAAGTGATGATATGTATAGTTTTACCCTTTCCTTCAGCTGTAATATATATTAAAGCAGCTGTTGGGGACTATATCAGGAAGGTTAGGTCAAAAATGGCAAATAATTAAAGAAAATAGAGTCTTTCTTTAACTCTTGCCTTACTTTCTTACTTCAGAGTATGATTCAGACGGGTTTTAACCGCCTATCTTTAAGATAATTTAATATTATTAAAATTATTCAATTTATTCAAGACCTATTGATACATTTATCTCTAAATTGGCGACGTTTTGCTCTCTGTAAACACCACATCGCCCGCATATGCTTGCCATAAAGTCGTCTCAAATGCTTGGCGTTCTTTTTAAATGTCACAAATGGAAATTGAAATTTGCGCGGCTTTATGATTTCATTATCTGGCCGACTGGCGTTTGTTTTTCGGCATTCCTTTCCACGATAGCCGAGGCTAAATATACCAGAGTAAAGTCGGAGGAAAGCGGCAAAGAGAGCGCACCGCACCGCTTGAGTCAGCAACTTTGGGTGCTTGAATGGGTTTCTGGTGGGGTTTGCTGGGGGACTTAGCCTGGCCTCTGCTGGGGCTCGATTGTGTTTGCCGCTTTGTACTGCCAGCGATCACATTGCCGCGCCAAGAACAGCTCCCAGCTCCCAGCTCCCAGTTACCAGCTCCAGCTGTAGACTCTCCAACTTTCTAGGGAGTTGTCTGGGGGAAAAGTCAGCGCTCTGTGCACGCGAGGCCGCCGCAAACCCCCAAGCAGAATGTCAGGCCCAGGCGTTTCTCCCTTTTCGTCCGACTTTCGCATGCGTAAGCCGTTTTTTTTTTATTTTTATTTAGCGATTAGGTCATGCAACAGCAGCTGCCGCGGAGCAGAGAGGAGCGAGAAAAACGATAACAAATGCTTGGCGCTTAATCGAAGGGAGACCAGGCCCAGGCCCAAAGCGTATTCCATTCTCCGGCTTCGGATCTGTGGTGCAGTTTTTATGAATGGAAGTTGCAGCGCTATTACTTCCACAGCCCGAGCTGAACCCCACGCCCTTCTGCTGGCCAGCTAGCCGGTTGTTGGTCCGTTGTTGTTTGCATTGGCCATCGAAACCAGTCGAAAGGTAAGTAGGTGTCGGTCGCATACTAAGCGCAAAGCCGAACTGAACCCAACTGAGCTAAGCGCTAAGCGTCAAGTGGCCGTACAGTGATCACAAGCTTTACCCGATCGGCGAGTTCAAGAAGAGAGGTATTTTCCTAGAGAGAGTCCTCTCTCCAATTGTTTTTCTCTTGTCTATGAGCAATTGGTTTAGGCCTTGTGGAAAATGAGTTTCTTTCTTCTAAGCATAGAAAACTTCAAGATTCTGACATATATCATAGGCAAATGTACTATTTTAAGGTTTATATTGGTTTTTGTGTATTATTTTCGAACCCTAAGCTTAAGCTTAATTGGATTATAAAAACTTAAAACTAGTTAAAATGTATAAAGGATATTCTTTGAAGCTTAGAATTAATTTGAGTCTTTACAAAAAGGGAAAAGGGTTCTGTAGTCATTATCTCGAACGCTGTGAGGACTTTAGAGAAGGGAGAGCATAAAGCTAATGAAAATAACACCCCGCTGTTCCACGCCACTGTTCACTCCGCGGAGCTTGTACTGTAGCTGCTGTGGCGGAGCGAACGGAACAGTGGGAGCGGCATTACCTCAGCGCACCATTTTGGCAAAGAGAGTAGGTGGTGCCCTGCCGCGCTCCCCGCTTGCGCTAGCCCCTCTTTTTGCTACTACCAACGCTGGAATGTTAATGAGCGCGCTATTTAGCCGTGTTTTCTCAAGTATGAGCCGCATATTTACGTTCGCTGCTTCTGGCCATCGAAATGACATAAAGAGCGCCTGCTGCTCTGCTCTGCTCGCTCACCTGTCGTATTTCCTGTGTTTCGACATCCATGCTTAGGGATTTTCCAGCAACGGACGGGTGACAACTACTACTCCGGACGACACTCCGGCTCTCCGACGCCCGACGCCACTTCGCTTCTCGCTTTCCGCACTTTTCTTCTGCGTTTTCTGCACACACTTGCTTTTCTTGGCCTTTCCTTTTCTTTTCTTTGCTTACTCCGTGTGCGAGTGTGTGTGCTTGGGGTACGACGCCTCTGCTTTAGGGGGTTTTCACTTCGAGCCTGCGAAAAACAGCGGCAAAACACACGGGAGAAAAAACACGATTGGCACTTTGGCAAACAACTTTGGAAATCGAAAAGAATTAATTGCGCACACGCATGGGCAGCGGCAGCGTCTATTTTGGCCAACTAAAAGAGGGGGAAACGAGAGGAACAGCTAAAGGAAAATGTGAATCATTCATGTTGGGGGGGCCATGGGCGGTGGGCGGGGCGGGGCCTGCAGTGCGACAATAACAGAGCACTTTACAGTTAGCTGTTCACAGTTTTTTTTTCGACTGTGCGCGATGCTGCTGCCATCAGCTGTTGCGATTTGCTCGCCTGGCCGACGCACAAACGCATTTTCCGCCCCCCAAATGGCGCCATCCGCCCGCCCGGTGCATAATTAGTGCACTTGTAGTTGGGAAAACACCGCAGTTTCTCAGCTTTTCCTTCGACAGCCGCTAGTAATAAATGAAAACATTTTCCTTTTGCTGCAGTTCGCCCCGCTGTTTGCCTCTCTTTCGTGCGCGCAGCGCTGCCAATGCTGCTTGCCAGACACTGTTACTGTTATGCTCTTCGCTCTCACGGGAGGGCGAGTGATGACCGAAAAAGCTGTGTGTATGTGCGTGTGTGGTGCGCGAGTGTGAGTGTGGGCCTACGCACATTTGGGCTTGATTTCGCACTGATTTGCTGCACCGACGCCGTTTGCATGCATTTCACACGGCTCGCGCTCGACCCCGCTGCATATTTCCCGAATTTTAATACTACAAATTGGCTTTAAATCGAAGAAATCACGAACAACGATCTGCTCTAAAATCTTACAAATTTTCGTGTGTGACCGTCGCGGGACCGTCGGAATATGGCAAAATAAACTGTGAAATGACCTAAAAATATGGCAAGGGTCTGGCAATGTTGAAGCTTAGATTAGTTGCGGCTGGTCACATTGAAAATTAGTCAAGTTCATACTTGTTTGCACTGCTTTCCCACGGTGACACATCTTTCTGCACTGCTTTCTCAGAAATTTTACTACTTGCTACACACAAACTGCTTTCTCACACTGCTTCCTTAAAGCAGAGTTTTCCACCTGTACATTCAAAGTTATCAACCTTTTCTTTTAACCCTTGTATCGATATCTTAATCGATTTCTCTTCGATTCATCGATACTGCCACAACGATATGTCTGCAGCCCCGCTTCCCGCCCGCCCACAAGCCATTATTTTCCGAGTTTCATCCGCAGCCACAGTGCAAAATAGGTTTATCAATTTAATTTAAGTGTTAAAATAGTTGTAAAGTGTTTTAAGTTGCGCCGCGAATGCCCCGCCTGGATGTGCCCGCCGCCCCGTCGACCGCTTGGAGTTTTCGATCCGTTGATGTGATTTTGCCGTGAACAGTCGCTCTTCTTCGCCGCGCGAGAAAAAAGAAGGCAGAGGCGAAAGGTGAGTGAGTTGTGTCTGCAGATCGTCGTGTGTTGCGTGGTTATGCCACTAGGTTGTGGATCTGTGCTGGCAGAGGCGTCGCGCCGAGGGGGGCTGTAACTCTGGCTGTAGCTCCTTTCCATTGCGGGTCCTTGGACGGAGAGGGGTTCAATGCACGGGAACCTGAATGTGTATCCGCGCCGTGCACTGCAGCTGCAGTTTATCCTATTTCAGTTCAAGGAAAGGACCGGACCTAAGACACGAATGGCAGCCAAAACAACCCGTACTCACGAGAACCAGAAAAGTGCAACAAGGAGCGGCAGCGCCAGGAGCGGTGGTTGCTGCCGCTTCTCCTCCTCTCTCTCCGCACCCTTCCTATGCCCGCGCCTGTCACGATTTGATTTAGGCCCGTTGTCGTCGCCTCCGTTGCATTTGCATGCGCTGCTGCATGCGGCAATAGCCGCTGCCGCTTCCGCCGCTGCTGCATGCAGTTGTTGCAACTTGTTTATGCCGCTCCTCGCACAATCGCGGCCAGACAAAGAGACACCTCCAGGGCCTTTGTGCGGCCAAACGAAAACATTGCTTCACTCACTCTCCTCTCTTTTGATTTTCGCTCTCCTTGCAGCTCCTCGCAGCTGCAATTGCTAGATAAACCAGTAGCAGGAACCAGGATCCAAGCGAAATGCAGCACAACGTTCATGCCGCCCGGCCTGCGCCCCACATCCGGGCTGCCCACCATCACAGCCACAGCCACAGCCATGGCCACATGCAGATGCATCCGGGAATGGAGCAGCACCTGGGCCCCGGTCTGCAGCAGCAACAGCAGCCGCCGCAGCAGCAGCAGCCCCCACATCGGGAGCACCTTCATGCACGGTAAAGAAGGGGGCTATTCTGGCCTCTGTAGGATTCCAGGGAGATTAATTCCGACTTTAAGGGTGAATGTTTATCTCAAAGGGGATAGAACTGGGGAATGGCTTTCCAAGGCATCTTTTCTCAATAAAGAGACATTTACATATCATTTAGCGTTTAGTTTTAAGAGCAAAGTTCTCTAAGTATATTGAGCTTTAGTTCCAAGAGATTCAACTTTCCTCGATCAATAGGATCTCAGGAAGGTGAATGTATGTTCCTCACTTGGATCTCAAGAAAGAGAGAAACCTTCCCTGGATGTCACATTTCTTAGAAAATGTATACATTTTCCTGTCCTGGTAATTGGATCCATCGAAAGGTAGGGCACTGTGTGTGCCCGGTTCAGTTGGCAAGGATAATCTCGTTAGCTTGGCTCAATTGGATCTCTCCGAGGACGAAAAAAGGGCCCTCAATTTGGATCTCAAGCAAAGGACACTACGATCTCTCTCGTTCTCTCCCTGGGATCTCTGTTGGATCTCAGGGACCTCGGAGAGATCCCTGTTGGGTCGCCAGCTTGTCTGGGCTTTATGCGTTGCGGCAATTATGTTAATTCCTGTCACTGACAATCGGTGTGAGACTCATCATCCCATTTTCTCAACTCATAAATTATAATTTCAGTGGCTCTTTGTTCTTTCGCGCTCAGCATGACTTCCGCTTGATAACGGGTTTGCCCTGGCAGTCGCAAGCGCTGCAATTATCCTTGACGTTCGTTTTGCTAGGCGATCAAGACCGAGCGAGGCTCGTTTTCAGGCTCCCTCTCATCATATGTTTTCCCTCGACTCGCAGTGAACTTTTCATCCCGCTCCGCCTTCAGTTGCGTCTTGCCTGCCACTCGCATCGGGTCGTTCGGATCGGAAGAGGGATCGCCTATGAGTTAAACCTGATCGCAGTTTCCCTAACGTACTTCCACGTACGGTTTTCCCCGACGATCATGAAATACTTTCATCAGTGCCAAGTGAGAGGTGAAATATGCTGGAGTTTGTAGCGTTAAATGGCTAGGAGCTGATGAAGGATAATGGTTTTAGGCGCTGATATGTGATAGGAACCATTTGTACTTGTAAAGTCCAAACGCTGCAAGCTCGATGCCTAGTGAGAAGTCATTAAGGGGTTTTGGTTCACCTAATATTTACTGTGATGACTGCAAGTGATAATTAGTGAAAGCGATTATGCTAATGATAAAAAATGCTACCCAAAAGAAATTGACATTAAAGATCAAAAGCATTATATCAAGATTTTATCCCTTGTTATTAATATCTAACCCGATCGGAGTGATAAGATATGCCCTGCCCTGCTTAGGACATCTTTATCGGATCAGCTTCCGGAGGTTTCAAATACTTCTTCCACTGATCCTAATCGCAAATTGCCCATATCAATGTTAATTTGAAGGCTTGTTTCCCGAACGAACTGATTTAGCGATTATAAATTGCCGAAAATATTTCTTGGTCCTGTGAAATGCATGATGAGGCCGAGGTAAAAGTGTGTGTGTGTTGTCCTACCCTCCAGGGGCTGGGTGTCGCAGTAGGTGCGTCTCAATTGAAACTGACAGTTGGCGAAAAATGACACGATGCGTAAGAGAATGCGGCTTTTGTGCTTTGTTGAGGATTTCGACCATTGTTCGTCCTCGCCGCTGTTGTCTGCGATTCCGCAGGCACAACAACAGCAACCGAGGAAGAGGAAGGGAAATAGGGGTAGGGGTAGGGGTAGGTGTAGAGGGAGCTTCAAGAACCCAAGGAGGGAAAGGAGGGAGAAGTTTTGTTTTTCCCGTGCGCCAGTCGATGTACACTTTTGTCTCGGATAGAATATGGCCTCTATAATCCTCTTGGCATGCATTGTTTGCTGATCTAACCGCAAAAGCCAGCTCATCCGCCCCAGGGAGCTTTTACTTGTTGCCATCGATTAACCAATTGGCCTGCTCTCTGTCTTCACCGCTTGCAGTCTGAATCATCACCATCTCCACGCCCAGCAGCAGCAACAGCAGCAGACGCCGTCGAATCCCGCCGCCGTCGCTGCTGGAGCTGCCTACCACGGCAACAGCGGCAGCAGCAACAGCCACGCTAGCAACAGCAACCAGATGCAGAAGATCCGACAGCAGCACCAGCACCTGAGCAGCAGCAACAGCCACCTGGGTAGCCAGCCGCCGCCGGGGCCACCGCCGCAGGCCTACAATCACCTGGCCAGCAATCCGGCTGCCTTAGCCTACAACCAGCTTCCCCCGCATCCGCCGCCGCATCACATGGCCGCCCATCTGGGCAGCTATGCCGCTCCTCCACCCCACTACTACATGAGCCAGGCGAAGCCCTCGAAGTATAGCCACTACAGCAGCAATGGCAGCTCCGCCAACAGCAACAGCAGCAACTACGCTCCGAAGGCCATCCTGCAGAATACGTACAGGAACCAGAAGGTGGTGGCCCCAGCCGTGGTGCCAACCGAACTGACCACCGTGGCCGAGCAGCCACCAGTGGCCATCACCAATAGCAACAACATAGTCAAGCCCAGCGAACCTATCAACCCAGAAGAAAGCGCTCAGGAGCAGGAGTCTGCAATGGAGCCAGCGCCTTCGACGGACGACTGCATTAGCAGCAGCGAGCACATCGATGCCACCGGCACGCTGCCCAACGAGGATACAAGCAGCTCGGGACGTGGCGGCAAGGACAAGACGCCCATGTGCCTGGTCAATGAGCTGGCCAGGTACAACAAGATCACCCACCAGTATAGGCTGACGGGGGAGCGAGGACCTGCCCACTGCAAGACTTTCACTGTGACCCTGAAGCTGGGCGAGGAGGAGTACTCGGCGGATGGGTTCAAGATCAAGAAGGCGCAGCATTTGGCCGCCAACAAAGCCATTGAGGACACCAAGTACAAGCATCCGCCGCCAAAGATCCGGCGTAGCGACGAGGGCGGCCCTATGCGCACACACATTACACCGACGGTGGAACTGAATGCCCTGGCCATGAAGCTGGGACAGCGCACCTTCTACCTACTGGATCCCACTCAGATTCCGCCGGCGGAACCCATGCTGCCGGACTATGGCGGCGCTCCGATGCTAACGGCGCCGTCGGGTCCCGGAATGCCGCCGCAACCTCCGCCACCCGCGTATGGCCTGCGGCAGAGGCATGGCAACGGATTCGTGCCCATTCCTTCGCCGCCGATGCATCCGCATGGCTTCTATCATGGCCCTGGCCAGCGACCATTTCCTCCAAAGTTCCCTTCGCGCTTTGCACTCCCTCCCCCGCTTGGACCGCATGTACTGCATGGACCCAATGGCCCATTTGCTCCGGTGCCGGCGGCGCCCAGCAAGATCACCCTGTTCGTGGGCAAGCAGAAGTTCGTGGGCATCGGCCGGACACTGCAGCAGGCCAAGCATGATGCTGCGGCCAGGGCCTTGCAGGTCCTGAAGACCCAGGCCATCAATGCTTCAGAGGAAGCCTTGGAGGATTCGATGGACGAGGGCGACAAGAAGTCGCCCATCTCCCAGGTCCACGAGATCGGAATCAAGCGAAACATGACTGTGCACTTCAAGGTATTACGCGAGGAGGGACCGGCGCACATGAAGAACTTCATCACGGCCTGCATAGTGGGCTCTATTGTCACCGAGGGCGAGGGCAATGGCAAGAAGGTATCGAAGAAGCGGTCCGCCGAGAAGATGCTCAGCGAGCTGCAGAAGCTGCCGCCCCTCACGCCCACCAAACAGACGCCGCTGAAGCGGATTAAGGTGAAGACTCCGGGCAAGAATGCTGGAGCAGCAGGAGCAGGAGTCGTAATCCCAGGCGGCGAGGGTGCTACGCCCACGGGCAAGCCGGAGAGACGTAAACGACCCAATGTGGCCATGAAGGACAAGATCATAGAGCCGGACGATGCAGAGAATCCCATAACGAAGCTAATTCAGTTGCAGCAGACGCGCAAGGAGAAGGAGCCCATCTTTGAGCTGATAGCCAAGAACGGCAACGAAACCGCTCGGCGTCGGGAGTTCGTCATGGAGGTCTCCGCCAGCGGCAGCACAGCGCGTGGAACAGGCAATAGCAAGAAGCTGGCCAAGCGGAATGCGGCTCAGGGTGAGTTACTAAGTCATGGTGTTTATTTCTGGAAATCCTTTACATTGACATATTCCCTATAGCTCTCTTTGAACTCTTGGAGGCCATAGACTTTACGCCCAACAACGAAACGCAGGCATCGGGGGAGAGCAGCAGCAGTAGCTCAGCAACAGCCTCAGCTGTCACGGCCCCCACAGTGGAATCCACAGCAGAAGGAGATGTGCCCATGGTGTCCACGCCTGTGGGTCCCATGCCTGGCATACTTATTCTCCGGCAAAATAAGAAACGTGAGCTAGAGACCTTTTTAATGGAAGATATGTGTTTATTTACCTACTTTACTTCTTTACAGCGCCTAAAAAGCGGGACCCTGTAGTGGTTGTCAAGGCCAATGCAGATTCCAAGGAGGAGGAGGCCATTTCGGATGCTCCAGTTGCTGCAGCTGAGGAGAATAAGAGCAGCAGTGGCAATACGGGCAACACCAGCAGTAGTAGCAGCGAAACCCAGTCCACAGAGGCGGCCAGTGAGAGTGCGTTGAACACGTCTAGTGGCAGCAACACGAGCGGTGTGAGCAGCAACAGTAGCAGCAGCAGCAGCAGCAACAACAACAGCAACAGCAACACCACCGGCAACAGCAATAGCAGCAGCAGTCAAGGAGCGGGAGTGCACATGAAGGAACAGCTGCTGTACCTCAGTAAATTGCTGGACTTTGAGGTGGGTTGAGAAACATGTCTATGTTGCTGTGGTTCATTAAACAATATCCCCTTTTGCAGGTCAACTTTTCGGACTATCCCAAGGGCAATCACAATGAGTTCCTCACCATTGTGACGCTCTCCACGAATCCGCCACAGATCTGCCATGGCGTTGGCAAGAGCTCCGATGAGTCGCAGAATGATGCGGCACGCAATGCTTTGAAAATCCTCAGCGAACTGGGCCTCAACAACGCCAAGAAATAAGAGCGTTAAAATAGTTTCCTTCACAATGATTTGCAAGCAGAGAAAGCAAATGAAATACCCGTCCACAAAGCAAACCTTAAACAAAATCCAAAAACCCAAGCTGTGTGCAAATTCAAAAAAAGAGAAGAAAAGAGAGAGAATGAAGCGAGGTGAACAATGCAAGAAACAGTACTCTTTTTGAAATAGCAAATTATTAGTTAATACCTATTTATTTATTTATGTGCAAGTTGTGCCAACTGCTGGTGTTATTATTTTATATATTTTGTTGTTGAGAATTGGTTAACTAATCGAACGAACTGAATGCAACCGAAAATGAACAGAGGATGAACAGAACACGAACACTGGACAGTATGTTAATCCAAGTTGAGGAGAATTGAACAATAACTAGCCTTAAAGAGATTATTACGAATACTACTACTACGAATACTACGAAAAGATGCAAGACTTTGCACTGAACTAATCTTAAGATCGAAGCTGAAACGAAAGCGGAAGCTTCACCACTTGAATTGAATTGATGAACAAAGGACTATTGATACCTCTTAGCTGCATGCGGCAAACGCTTTCTAAAATAAATACAAAATGCAGGACAAAATTTGCGGGATATCCAGCCCCAGACAGACACTCGTCAGTCAGTCAGTCAGACAGCCAGTCAGAGGAGGAGTAGGAGAGGCAACGACATTTTTTCATTTATTTTTCAAAGCAAAGCGAAACCATTTACCATTGTGGTCACATATGCTTGATGAAACTCGTCGAATAATGAATATATATTATATTATACTAACGTTAAGTGTTAGGCGTAAGCACCGTCGTATGCCCCATGCAGGGTCCCAGTTCCAGTTCCCCGAACGTTTCAATTTGCCAAACGCCAAACGCCAAACCTTTCGCAAATTGAAGCGAAAGTTTTGTCTGGAACACAGGACATGGCATGACAGGCGTTTACACGTGGAAACCCTATGTGGGTACATACATAATAAAATACAATTTACATAATCGTTATAATTATAATTCTAAATGTTTAATAAGCCATTTTTGTAAATGTTCAGCTTTTGTGCTAGCCAGAAAGCTAAAAGCTGAACATCCTTATGAATAATGAATCGTGTTGTTTATCTGCTTTATGTTTCGTCCCCCATACTTCATGTTTTTGCTTGTTTTTTTTCAATCCGTTCTATGTTACATGTTTTATGTTACACACACCACACCACACCACACCACTCACCATTCTTCGAAATTTCGAGTACAATAGTCTTAAATGCTTTCGCCCTTAAACAGCACCCGTTGATTAAGCGTTAAGTTGCGTTATGTAAAATGTATTTTGTCTAAGCAATCGCGTCGGCAACAATGTGCATGATCGCGCGACCTGCTACCCTATCCTAGCCTAGCCTAAGCTCAAGCCCCAGCGAACTGTAACCGTTGTGGAAGTGGAAGTCATACCCAGTATTAAATGTATAGATAGGGCAACCAACAGCAAGATACCCCTCCATCTCAGTCACCGATTGACTAACAGACACATCGTGCACATTGTTTGCGCCACACAAATTGTTCACTTTTGTTAGAAGACTTTGCACAGATCGTATCGTAATCCTAATCCTAATCGTAATGGTAATCGTAATCGTAATCGTGGTCGTGTGCGCGGAAGTGGAGTTGCAAAGTCTTCACAAAATTGATGGAAATTATTAATCTTAAACAGAGATATATATAAAAATGTATGCGACAGCAAGGCGTGAAGATCTGTTCATTAACACCAAATAAAGGCATAAGAAGTCAAGCGAGGAGATGAGGAGAGAACACATTTATTAGTCTTAAGCCTAACCCACACAATCACCCGGTTTTTTGTCTATTCTCTGTAACGTGACACATGAACATGTTATAATCGTAAAAGCAAGAACAAACTATAAAACTCTATATGTAAAATGTAATTATACAAATAAACAGTGAAATAAAGTTGGAAGTGACTGTTTTATTGGGGTTTATGTGGCAATATCTGGTACCTAGTGGTACCAGCTCTACTTTTAGATGTCGGACAGTAAGCAAGGAAGGACACATCGGTCTGATTGGACTTCGCAGGATCTCAGAGATCTCAGAGATCTCTGGCTACCCTCCTGGGGCGTAGTCGGTCTGCCTAATCTATAGTTAGCTATATTTAAATATTCGGCAACACCCGAAATCTTTTATGCACAACGCCAATCGTCATTAAAAACTATGATTTATACGACTTTATGGGCATCATAAATTAATTTATTGAGCCAGCCTCTCGCTCGCTCGGTTCCGTCCCTGCCCTGCCCTACGCTGAAAATATTTGTGGACAGGTGGTATAATATGTAATATGGCAGAAAACCCAAGCAGATCCGTTACATAAACTGTCATAAAAATTAGTGGAAATTACATATTTTCTAAATTCACAATCAAAGGGTGAGAGGACAAGCCGGCCAAGCCAGGCCAGGCCAGCCATAAACTTATAAATACATAAACGATTGTTAATTTGGCGAAAAAATAAGCATACAAAAAATCAAAACAGAAAAACCATTTCGCAATCCCGAATCACAAAACTGTAAAACGGCTTAAATGCCCAAATCAGATTATGAAGTGCCGACAGCTCGGCCAGACTAATCGATGACAAATCTCCACGTAAAATGAGGGCTCAACTCTGAATTCAAAAAATTAAGTGTCTCCACAGAGCACTAATTATATTGTTAGATAGAGATTTGTAAGTTATTTGTCGCTTAAATACTATAAACTATAGAGGTGTTTTTAAATTATGTAACTATCTAACTAACTATGGAATGTCAGCAAAAAGCCGTATGTGGTTCGATTCACCGTTAAAAGCTTAATTATTTTTGGTATGAATATTTTTAACCTTGAGTTGTCCTTAAAATTAGGACACAAAAAACCCCATTTATGTACCCAAAAATGGGTAAACCTGAGGTCTTCTGAACAGCATATTTTGTCAAAAAATGGAATGTCAGCCAAATGCCGTATATGGTTCGACTCGCCGTTAAAATCTTAATTAGTTGGCAATAAAATATTTTAAGAACAAGGAAAAAAAAATTTCGCCAATTTTTGAAAAAATGATAAGGGGTTACATCATTAAAATTGTCAAAAATTGGCAAAAAATTAATTTTTTCTGATCTCTAAACCTAATATTCAGATTAATAAACCTAATAAAAACTAACACAGAACTGCTTTCCGAATTGAATTTGAGGCTGTTTTGGCTGAGGTATGAATATTTTTATCCCTGAGTTGACCCTAAAATTAGGACATAAAAAACCCCATTAAAGGACCCAAAAATGCGTAAACCTGAGGTCTTCTGAACAGCATATTTTGGCCAAAAATGGAATGTCAGCCAAATGCCGTATATGGTTCGACTCGCCATTAAAATCTTAATTAGTTGGCAATAAAATATTTTAAAAACAAGGAAAAAAAATTTTCGACAATTTTTGAAAAAATGACAAGGGGTTACATCATTAAAATTGTCAAAAATTGGCAAAAAATTAATTTTTTCTGATCTCTAAACCTAATATGCAGATTAATAAACCTAAAAAAAAATAACACAGAACTGCTTTCCAAATTGAATTTAAGGCTGTTTTGGCTGAGTTATGAATATTTTTAACGTTGACTTGTCCCTAAAAATTATCATTAAAAACCAATGGCCAAAACCATGCTCACACATAATATGAGAGCAAACCTTGTTTGTTAACATTAGGAAGCGATATCTCGACGATGTGTAGGTTATGTTTTTGTACTCCCGTAAGACTCTCGATTGTTCGGATTCGCCAAAACATAATGGTGAGAGATATGGAAGCGTGAACAGCCACTCTGTGCCCATCGATGATTTTGGAAAATATGTAATATAAGTTAACAGGAACTTAATATTATGCTTTGATAATGGATCAACTTAAATCGTTTTTTTATAATAAAACTTCAAGTTGCTGCATAATACCCCTGATCCGATCACTTTTCCTCCATTAAAATTCTTCCATGGGAAAAAAGTCGGGCTTGTCCTATTAAATCCGATCTTATACAGTGTGTCATGGGATAGGCCCACCTCCTCCACTTTCTCCGCTGGCATTTGGCTAGTTATTGTTGTGGCAATCGTGCGATTAAAACAAAAAGAAAAAATATATACACATATAAGAAAAAAATAAACGTGTGGCCGGCAAATGCATAATAAATACATAAAATTAAATAAATGCTACGCTTGCACATCACCTGCCCCTGCGGCCCCACAGTATCCACAGCATCCACCGTATTCCCCTGCTTTCCGGCAAAATCAAAGCGTTTCTGGCTTCCCTGCCCAATTTACATATGCATTTCACTCGGACGGGGTTGGAGGTGGAGCTGGAGCTGGAGCTTGGATGAGATGAGATGAGGTGGCCGTAGCCGTAAGACGGGTTGAGATGCGCGACCAGCGCAATTTTCTGTCCCCCTCGCCTCTGATTAATTTATGGCGCTGATAATAATCCGGCAACGCATCGCATCGCCGCTCAGTGGCAGCGGCAGCGGCAGCGTGTTATTATGAAATTTGGCTTGCCAAAAGAAATCAATAATACATATGAGAGGGCATAGAGAAATGGGGACGCTGAAGTAGAAACAAGATAGCCAAGAGCCGAGATGAGTGGAAATTAACATGTGTTTGTCAGACGCCGTTTGCCGGCATCGTCGGCTCCTCCGGCTTCCAGCTCCATCTGCATATATATAGTATGCTGATGTGTGATGTAATAGGCGTTTGATTATTTTGATTTTGATTTTGGATTTCGGGGCTTTGGGTCTCTGGTTTTTGGAATTTTCCTGGGGCTGCGGAAATGGAGCTTCATCGGGCAAATTAACCGAATCAATGCAAGTAATTTGATTTAGAAATGCCGCCGCCAATCAGGAGGCATTCGTTACGTCACTTGAAAAGGTTAGAGCTCCTAGACACACATTTTTATATAAAATTGAAAGTGAAACCTGCTGCCGACGATGCGTTTACTTTGATTTATTCGAATAGGTTGGAAAACATTTTGAATAATGTGATGTTTGACATGCGTTTAGAAGCAACGCCCATCAGTCTTCGCCTTCGCCTCCGCCTGGGCACGGGCACGGGCATGGGCATGGGCCTGGGAATGGTTGCTCCTCACTTGGCTTATTTGCATGCTAAGCTCACTGTTTAAGCGGAAAACAAATGATTGAAGCCACCTAATGATGATTACCGCTTCACTGGGCCACCGCCGGTAACTGCTCACTGCCCAGTGGTCTCCGGTCACCAGTCTCCGGTCTCCGGTCACCGATCACCGATCGCCAGTTGCGTGCTCCCGCGACTCGAAAATTTGTGTATGAATGCGAATGAGTGTTCCCCTCGCGGCTCGTAATCAAATTAAAGTAGCGATGAATGAACAGATGGATTACCTCTTCCTCTTGGGTCTTAATGCCAACGGATTTGCATTTAATTATTGGAGGAGGAGGGAAAAACTCCAGCCGGATAATCCACACATCCAAATGGGATTGCTGTGGCTTTAAAGATTATCAAGAGTGTTTCAGAAGCAATTGAAATCAATGAGTCAAGTCTGTTAATTACAAGAAATATTCACAAATTATGAGAGGGGTCTCTTGGGGTTCGAGTAACCAGCTGTTTACTGGATTCAATTAATCATACCTAAAAAAATCAGAGCTATACACGAGCATAATAATGCATGATATAACTAATTACTGGATTTTTCAGGCTAAATTTCTCAGTTGAAAAACTAAAGTAAAGCAAATAAAAACGAAAATCTATATATAATTCCTGTTTCAGCATAGCACGTGATATAACCACTGAAATTGAAACTATATTCTGCCTCGGCGAAGTATAGCGCGTTCTTGGCCGTTCGGGTTGGCAAATTCGGTTTTAATAATAGTTTAGCCGGCAAGATTTTCTTGACAGCCGCGATAACCCGCAATTAAAGGCAGGCCAACCGAAAATGATGATATGCTCGGCGCGACTTGATTATTTACTTTGACACGTGCAGGAAGTAAAGATCTTCGGCCGAACCCGCATGGGCCGCAGGTGAAATAGGGGTTTATAGAGAAAAACTCTTATAACAGAGCAAGATGAATGGCTCTCCGATTCGCCAGACAATTGGATTACTTAATTTGTGAAAGAAAACACTTGCCAGCAGCAGCCACGGCAGCGGCACAAAGGCAACACTTGGGAGCGGGCCGCAGACAAATTGCTTGGCTCATTTATTATTCGGAATAATTGAAATCGAAGTGGAGGAATTCGCCAGGTGATTACCGTGATTGCCTCCGCGCTCCTCGAGAGTCCATTCAAATCAGCAGGCAGCGGCAGAGGCAGTTCATCATCCGATCAGCGGAGAGTCAATCATCGACAATTGAAATCTATAAGCCATTGCATAATGATGATCTCGGACTCGTAGGTGGTTTGCATAAAACCGAATGGGATTGTGCGTCGCTTGGGGAATATATAAATAAATATGATTAGTCAAATTGATCGATGTCCGGAGCCTGCTTTTATTCGCTTTTATTCGCTTCATTTGACTATTTATTTGCTTTTGTCTCTGTTTCAGCGGATTTGTCAAAAGTAACTAATTTGCCAATGAAAGAAAACATATAAAGTGTCATGTTCAGAGATAACACACAGTCAAAAGGCTTAGAAAAGATTGAAAAATTGAAGAAGTGTTAGGGGGCTGTGTCTGTGGAGCACCGAGCTGGGAAATACTCTAGGTATTACTGAATGCCTAAAAAGAATCGAGTAACTTGTAAGTTTAATGACTTTCTTAGTAGCTTGTTTTTATTGATGTAAAGTTTAAATAGATACCCTTAAAAGCCCAGCATAATGTACCCCTCAGCCACCCCAAAATAGTATTATTACATCATCCTTTCGTTGTCAAGGATACACTTTTTATTGATTGTTTTGTAAATAAACTTGATATACATTTAAGAAGTGTGCAAACGACCCTTTTGGCAGGGTGTCTTGGCCTATCACGCGAATACCTAATGGCCAAATAGCGGACAGAGCGGTAGTGGTGGCTGATATGGCCAAAACTGAAGCGTGCATAATTAAAACGTTGTCTCTGACCCCTCCACTTGGACCTGCACCGTTCCCCTTCTCCTCTCACTGGCTGTCCCCTTGTCTTGTTTCACTTTTACTGAAGCCTGCGAAGCTTATGCAACGGATCTTCCACCGACGGAAAGGGGGCCGACGTAGTTCTCTAGCACCTTCTCCGGTACCCAGTCTCCGAAGATCGCATTTCCCATGTCCAGGAAGGCCTTGAACATGGCCGCATAGTCGATATTCGGCCTGTCCGTGTCCTCGGGAAGCGTGGCGGCATTAGAGGTTCCTGGCAGGACCAGGGCAGCGATCAGAGCTGCTAAGATAAAGGCGACTGTTGAGGCGGCAAGCATTTCCACTGGCGATCAACTCATGCTCGGTTGCATCACCGGTTGCACTTTTATACGGGGATGAGGCACTGGCACTGGCACTGAAAGTTGCTGACCCAATTTCCCATGTTGCCACAGTTGTTGCTGGAAAGTTACTTAGGGCCTCCGCCGAATGGCAACACGGAAAATAATTGGGATGATCCTTTGAAATATTTATTTTGAGTTGGGAATGGAGGTGTTAATGAGAAGTTAATGAAACTTGGCGATAAAATAAACTAAAATTAATAATAAAACCAATAGATGTATATAAAAATCATAAAATGAGAGGTATGAATCTGGTGTGAATAACTTTATAAGATATCCAAGTGTAAAAGTATACTTATTTTTTATAATTTATTTATATATATATTTAGTTAGTACGCATTAGTCCTTAGATCCCAGAGATCATAAGAGCTGGAGCTACCAAGTTTGGTGACAACATTCTTATAGTTCCCATGCAGATAAAGATTATTTTATTTTGATTGCTTAATATCAGGTGCATGTGCCTCCTTTTTTTTCCTGTGCAGTCATGGCAAATATTTGGCCACATGTTCGACACATTTATCGGCGGAAAAAAATAAACATGGGCAGAAAAAACATTTAAGCGGATCAGGGGCAGATACTGTGGTGGCCAACAATATTTTAGCTTGTTGGATGGCTGCTTGGATGGCGCTCAAAATTCAAAATTCCAACTGGTAGAACGCACACACCAAGGCGTCTGATATGCGTGGATCCGCGCAGATTCACCCCACTCCACTCCACTCCACTCACATGACACCGCCAACGCCGTCGCCATCATCCGCCATCCATCAATCATCTGGGCAAAGAGGCAGCAAAGAGCCAAAAACGCGCCTCAAGTGCAGCTGCTTAGCAGCGCTTAATGTTAATTGATCGAGCTTTTGTTTAATTAAAATTTTAGATTTGGGTCACACGATACTCAAGCGCGGTCTTAGGTTCGCATGCGGAAGTCAGGCCCCTTCCTTCTTATGGCGTCCCCTATATACCCCCCTATATAGCCCCAGCAGCCGCCTCGCCACATAATATAAATTATGGAAGGAATCTCATTCCGGCCACAACCCGATTCGCCGCATTTTTCAGCCCGTGTGAAAACAGAGACCAAATGAAAACGAAAGCGATTTTGCCTTCGGACAGTGAAAGCCCTGGCAAGAAGAACTTTGGGAGCTAGGGAGAAGACAGGTTTATACTAGGGAATGCTCTTAGTATTCACCTGGGTAGCAAGGCCAATTTTACGCTGGATTAATGTATTATGTAAGCTGTTTATGCAGAAAACAGAAACCCATTTAAAAAGTGTGCCAACTGTAGATCAAGGTCTTTGTAAGTATCAATAAATCACAGAGCTTAGAAATGTTTTTTGTACATTTTACTAAAACTTAATATTATCAATTAACCTAGTAAGTTAAAGCATGCTTATAGACACTTGATAATATTTGTAACCAAAGCTTAAAGGGGTTAAGTCCAATATCTTACAACTGTCTATATTTATTTTATTTACAGATATTTCTTCTTTAATGTACTTACCTACTCTATGAGGAATAACTAGAAGTATACTTACATGGCTTTGGGTTCCTTGGGGTTAATGCTTTATTACTGCCCTTAACCTTTTCTTCAGATATGTATTGATTAATCATACAAAGAACCTATATATATATATAGATTCCAATTCATAAACTGAGTGTCCACTGTTGTCCGACTTCCCAGGCTCCTCCACGCCCCTAAGGAAGACAGTTGACAGTAGGGCCCTTTCTTTTTGTATTTTTTCTTTGTATTTTTATGGACTCCAACTGTTACTGTTATGTATTTTCAGCAGCAGCAGCAGCAGCAGCAGGTTGTCACCGGTTTCCCAGCATCATCATCGTCTTCATCATACGCAATCGATGGGGCTTTTGTTCGGGGCTTCTTCGACGCATATTTCGGGGCTTTGGGCTTCAGAGCCGGAATGTCTGGGCCTGGCTGGCTCTGCTGCTGCTGCGACTGCTGCCGCTGGCCGAACTCTTTCTGGCCAAAATATTTCGATTACCTTTGGATGGCCGAGTTCAGTTCAAGTTCGCGCCTCGAACGGTTCAGTTTGAATTGGTTAGCCGCTCCGCAGCCGGCTCCTTAGCCCCGAATCGAGTGAAGTATCCTTAGCTGGGCAGGATAATGCTCTAGTATAGATAGTGCTTGTGAAGTTACCAAAAAGTTCGCCTAACTTATTTCTGAGTGTCCCAAAAACCCGAATAGCGAAAAGTTCCCGCAAAAGGTGAAACGACAGAGATACAAATTATTTTTCGGTCCAGTTTAATCGTTAATTTCGGCGATATATAAGGTAAAAATGTGACTGCATGGTGAACAAACACACTGAGATAATAATCCGACAAAATAAGAACAATATAAATACGTACTCATTAAAAAGCTGAGTATGACAAATGCCACACTCCCACACACCGGAGATGTGTGTGTTCTTAAATACATTTAGTTCTGGGGATTAATCAGCAGAATGTGGCAACAAAATCAGAAGCTCTTGGGAAAATATGGGAACTATAATAAATATACGTGATTTGATGAGCAATCAAGGAGGTCTTAAAAGGCAGTTCCCATCAAAGCGATTAGTTTTAGTAATTTAACTAGATATTTTGGCTCCTAACAGAAATATCAAGAATATTGAAAGTATAAAGGAATATTCCTATTAAAGTGTAATTTTCAATTTACCCTAAACAAAAGGACTCAAAATTGACACATATTATATATTTAATACCTTTTAAGGTATGATCTAAACGATCTTATGAGTTCCCTAACTTTCCAAATAGCTTTATCTTTAAATTACATAAAATGTTTACCATTTCTTAAAGACTTAATTAAATGAACATATTACTTATATAATATTTACCCCCAATTTTATTATTGATTATTGAAAATCACTTAAATCATCCCTCACGGATGCAGTAATAATGCTGGCAAATCCGTAAGTGATATGTTTACATAGCAAACTTTGGAGGCCCTCGAGTAGCAATTGCTATACGGATATAGAATCGGCAAATCATGGGTGATCTCCCCGAGAAGTCCGAGTAGACAGCCAGAAGTGGCTCACTCTCGGCTTGTTGGGTTACGCACTCGATTTACGTCATCTGACCAAAAAGCCGAACAGAAATTCCAAAAGATGCGGGCCCCTCTTCAGAGCTGTCGACAAATGTTTGGCTGTGGATCGTGAGAAGAAGCCCCCCAAGGGGATTGGCACGGCGGAGCGGAGATCCTTCTATTAATACACATGCAGGCCCCCAGACCCATCCCTGTGCCAGTCATCAATCCCGCTGGATGACACTCGAGACTCACGGGGGTTTGTCGGCGCCAGGCCAGAGTCAAAGATTCGCTATAATTAAATACCTGAGAACGGTCAGAACGGAGGTACCCGTTCTCCCTCGTATCTGTAGAAGATTTATGGTTCACTCCGGCTCGGAAACGTGCTGCCAATTAATTTGCAGGCAGAGATCATAAAAAGTAATGATCGAGGGAGCTTACGAATTACAGCCTAGACTAACACAATATTTTCGGGTAAACCGCCACCTCATTGAAAATGCCTTTGATGGGTCTATGACTATCCATTCTCTTTTATTTCATTTTCAATGCAAAGCCCCTGTTATCTGGGTTTTCCTTCCCCATTCTTGGCTCTTCTTAATCATCATTTGTTTTGATGGATCATTGAGAAACAATGAGAAGTAAAACATTTCCAAGCCAAGCATGTGCTTCCTCGTTGTCTGGTGTTTTGATTTGGACTTTTCAGATCTCGCCTCTCGCTTCTGCCGCTGCTCTTCTCTGCTCTTGATATTGACCCTGAAAGTGTCGAATTGTAAATGGTGGCTGTAACTGGAGGCATCCGAGATGAGTACTCATAGTACTGCTTACGAGGAGGTCATTTTCCCTCACCATTTACCATTTTCCACGCGGCATTTGCATATTGTGGAGCTGTGTGTGGAGTGCTGGCCAATGGCCAACTGCCAACAGCCAACGGCTTCTGGCCGAAGAAGAGATCATTAAAATTCAATTAGATGTCGCTTAGATAGTCATTATAGAACGCAGAGGGGCGGCTTACAGTTTGTTGACTTGCGGGAAGGTTGTTGACTGCTCGGACTGCCAGGGAGTGCAATCATTTCAGCTGTAATTATGATTTTTCAATTGTTACATCACCTGCATCGCTCTTATATAAACGATAGAGTTATCATGACAATAAGCATATTTTTAGCAGCCGCTATTCATTGCTCTAATGGGGCTTTGACACTACATTATTTGGCTGCATTGTGTGGCCAGACACTACACTATTTTTGGTTTCATTAATTACAGTAGTAATTTCTTCTCCGCAAGTGTGTCCGTGCATTCTTTGCTGAGCAAACAGCATAAATAGTGGCACTCCAACGAAACCTTCAGCTAAATGAAAGCCCCTTCGCAGTGTCATAACACCATAGCCACATTAAATCTCGGCCAGCAATTGCCACTGAATTGTTTTCATTGAACAGCCGAGTGCCTGAGTGCGGAGTGGAGTGTCTCTTTCGCTTTTCGCTTCCTTCCTTACACAACAGATGGGCAATGCGAGCAATTAAAGGCAATAATTCAGGGTGAAGATGGACCGTGTCGAGGGTTCGTTGCCTAAGTCTTTCGTTTTAATTTGCATGAAATATGAAAATCAGCTTGTAGCGAAGTCAGCCGCTGTCAGCACATATCATTTGGAAAACATAATAGCGGCAAATGACCTCAGCAGCATCGGGTTGATCGGGGATCCGAGAATTGATTGCTCAAGTGCTCAAATGGAAGCGCTGCGCGAACACTTGGTATCTGTTTGTGTTTTAAGAGTTTCGATTCGGTATTAGCCACATTCTAATAAGGCCCAAAGAGTGTGATTTATAATCGCTGCCCGCTGCTCATCAATTTATAAGACAAAGCCCAGTGATTAATGGTTGTTGAGGCAATCAAACGGCATTATAAGCACTTGGCATCGGAACCGATACTGATCGCAGATCTAGATCAAATATTTCAGGGTCACCGCAAGAGCTGCCTCCTTTTATTGCCCAATCGAAGTGCAAGAGATAAGCCCAATCGAATTTAACTGCCATTTGATGGACACGCTCGGCCGTAAATGGCCCGATCTGTCCGCGCTCCACGCTCGACTCTCGTCTCGACCCCACGCAAAATTATAGCCGGACAGTGCTGCAAAAAAGTCACCGTTCATTCGCTGAAAAAGGCATTTGTTTGGGTCACATAAATCAGCCAGCAATCCGAGCTGCCCTCGCCTCGGTTACGTGAGAGCGCTGCGGACACGCCTCGGACTCCACCAGAAAGATGGTATATGCTAATCTCTGGCCCCTTACGTGTTCCCGCCGCATTTGTATGCAAATGGGCCAGAGCTCACATTTTAATCAATGAGTTTCGGGCGGAATGGCGGTTTATCAATCAGCCTAATGAATAAAGTGTCGCAAAGCGCCGCTCACCAGATGTCACAATTAATACATTTCTCTCATCTCCCTCTCCTGCAGCATGTGGCCACCCAGCTCCAGCCTGTGGCTGGTCCTCGCACTCCTGGCGGGCTTGGCCCGGGGTCAGAGCAGCAGCCGCGAGCACTTCGAGGATGCGGACAAGTCCAGCGAGTACACGGACCAGCAGTATGACCTGCGACACACCATACCCGGGGAGCCAGGCCTGGACTATCCCATCCTCAGTGCTCCGCCCAAGACGAGCTTTGTGTGCAAGGGCAGGCACGAAGGTGAGAACCTTGAAATTAGAGCTTTCCTTTCATTTTAGTTAATAATGTATTCCAGGCTACTATGCCGACGTGGAGAGTCGCTGCCAGGCCTTCCGCATCTGCGCCCACACAGCCCGATCCCCCCAGGGCTTTGGCTTCCTCTGTCCCAATGGCACGCTCTTCAGCCAGAAGAACTTCGTGTGCGACTGGTACCGCAATGTGAACTGCGACGAGTCCGAGAGCTACTACGAGATGAACGAGGAGAAGATTGTGGGCAGCACCCACGAGATGATGGAGCGCGTGCGCCACATGATGGAGTACCCCATGAAGACCATCTCGAAGGCCCTGCAGCAGAGTCAGTCGCAGTCGCAGTCGCAGAACCCCCATCGCCACAGTCTCAGCAAGGATCTGAGTGGGGCCAGTGGAGTGCTCACTGAGCCAGCGGTGGTCAAGCCCCAGGAGAGCCCAGCTGTGGGTCGTGGAGAAGCCCTCAAGAGCGAGCCCTTAAGTGAGGTCAAGCAGCAGCAGGGCAGCAGCGCTGACGACGACGAGGGTGTCTATGTCAACAGCTTAGGAGAGCTCTCCTCCGACCCGGGCATCCAGTTCGACCACACCAATGCCCACATCATAGCGGAGTACCCCAGGGAGTACCACTACCAGAAGCAGAAGAACTTTGCAGAGCGTGTGAATGCCGGCCTGGATGTCTTGGATAACGCGGAGGCCAGTTCCGCAGAGGTGATGGCGCCCGACTACATCAAGCACCAAGTACTCAGGAACACCAAGGACGAGGCTGTCCAACTAGATCTAGTGTCGAATATCAACAATTTGCTGGACGAGGTGTCCACCGATGTGGACCCCTCCGTCTCCGGCTACCAATCGATGGCTCCGCCCAAGGTCAAGCAGCCCTTCCGCTTCCTGAGTCGCGGCTTTGCGATGCACGGCGAGAATGGCAAGGGCAGCTCCACCACGGGCTATGGCTACGTTAAGCCCAAGCAGACGCCCAGCACTGTCAGATTTACGGTAGGTCCTCCTTGGGGTTTTATGGGGGTCTATGTCTATATCTTTCTGGGAAAGCTCTATTATCTCTCACTTTCCTTTTCCATATTTTAACTGCTGTATCTCTATCTATCTATCTTTCTATCTGTATCGCTACTCTATCAACTATCGCTTACACATGCCACAACCACATGACTCCACACTCAAATCACACTCACAGCCCAATGAGATTCCCACCGAGGACAACAAGTCCATTGAGCACAAACACAAGTTCCCCAAACCCAGCAGCGGCACCACTTCCACCACGGAAGCAGCCACCGAGGCCATCGAGGCTCTGCTCATTGCACCCACCTTGCCGCCAGCTGAGTATGAGGAGGCAACCAGTCCTCCGGCACCAGAGATTGCATCCACCACTGTTGCGGAACCCCTTACTTTGTTGGCCCCTCCTCCGGAACTGGTACTCACAGCGGAGGTGCCGCCCATCGAGTCCATTGGCCAGGCAGCTGCTCTGACCGCCAGTCTGCCGATCAGCGAGGATCTAGCCGTAGCTCCACAGGAAGAGCAGAGTCCCGAAACGGCCGAGAAGTACGATGTTCATAACGAGGCGGCCAAGCTGCTGCTGGCCGGTGTCCAGCTCACAGCCCACGACGAGGAGACTGCCTTGCAGACCAACCAGTTGCTGGAGACAAGCAGCAGCATCCCCGCCACAACCTCCAGTACCACCGAGGCCATGCTCACATCCACGGAGACGGTTACGGAGATCAGCAGCACCCAGGAAAGGATTCGCGGCTATCGCAAGAACCGCCCTGGAGCCATGTTGCGACGTGCCAATGTGCGTCCTTTGCCCCTGGTGCGGACCACAACGACGTCCACCACTCAGAGAAGCACCACGCCCACCAAGAGCTACTTGGAGCGCCTGGCGGCCAGCAGACTGCGCCTCTCTAAGCTCTCACAGGCCACCAGGAGCACCATGAAGCCCACAACTGCAGCCCCGAGCTCTACAACTACTCCAGCACCACCGCCGCCAACAACTACAGCTTCCTCCTTCTCGGAAGTTCGCATCGGGGCCGAGCCCGGTCCCAACAAGAAGCTGACAGTGCGCGACATCGAGCGGGAGACCAGGATAGCGCCGCCCAGCAAGGCCAGCTGGGAGAGTGTCCACAGCAACCTTCAGCGCTTCCAGGTGCAACGCGGCAACCGCGTCTACACGCCGGCGACCAGGGCCACTGCCTCCATCAGCAGCGGCATCAGAAGCAGTGGTGTCTCTAGCTCACCCAGTACAACCACGACTCCCAGGAGCTATGTCGTGGCCACTTCCCAGAGATCCACTGGTCCCGTGAATCGTGGCAAGAACCGGTACTCCAACTTCAAGACCCAAGCGCCAGTGCAGAGAACCCGTGGAACCACGACCCCAAGGAGCACCACCCTGCGAACCACCGCCTCCTCTTCGTCCTCGCTCTCCTCGCTTAACCAGCACATCTCCGCCCTGGCCTCGAACTACAACAGCGGCTACAGCTACACCCAGGCCCCGCAGATCAGCCGCTCCAACCAGCAGTCACCCGCTCTCGTCTATGCCTCCACCGCCTCCCAATCTCCACCTCCATCCCAGTCTCAGTCTCAGATTACATCCAGCCTTACACCCGCCTCCGCTTTTCTCTCCTTTGATAAGTTAACCCGTGCCATTGTTGACGAGTCCGTTTTGCAGAATTTCAAAAGTGCCCAGACGCTGGGTTCCAACCAACAGCATCATCGTCATCCTCAGCAGCAGCAGCGCCAGCAGCAGCAGCACCAAGTGGTCAAGCAGCAACATCACACGGTCAGCAGCAGCTACGTCAAGCCGGCAGCAGCGCCAGGTGAGGATTACTTCTTTTCTCCCAACCCCTCAGATTAACAGGTTGAATCTTCTGCTCCCAGCTATATCCACTCTGACCGTCCCGCCACGTCCTCAACAGGCAGCATCTCAGTTGCCTCAGCTGTCTGCGATACCAGGCATTGTGATTGCCCGCGCCGAGGGTCAGCGTATTGCGCCGAACTCCGCCAGCCACATCATCGCGAACTTGGCCACCCAGGCTCCTCCAGTAACCAATAGCCAGGGCAACTCCTATGTCTCCCTCAATGACTTCCTGAACAACAAGTTTGGCCAGAGTCCTGCTCCCGCCGCCACTTTGCAGCAACAGCAGCAGCAGGAGCGACAGCAGCAGCAACAGAGGCAGCAGCAGCAGCAGCAGCAGCAACAGCAGCAGCAACAGCGACAGCAACAGCAGCAGCAACAGCGACAGCAGCAGCAACAGCAACAGCAGTATCAGCAGCACCGAGAACAGAAGCAGCCTGCGCAGCAGCAACATGCTCAACAGCAACGCCATCAGCAGCAGCAATTGAGCTATATCTCGCAGCAGTTCCAGCAGCCTCAACAGCAGACCACCTTCCAGCAATATCAGCAGCCTCAACAGCAGCAGCAACATCCCTTCCAGCAGCAACATCAGCAGCAGTTCCATCAGCAGCAGCAACATGTGCAACAGCAGCAACGTCCCTCGATCCACAACAACCAACAACCTTACCTCACGCCGAATATCTTCGTTCCCTACCAGCAGCAGCAGCAACAGTTGCCACAGTTTCCGCCGCTGGCTCCGCCCGTGGCCGTGTCCACGGGCAACATTGCCCAAGGACCAGTGATAGCCGGCCGGCATGTGGACCATCTGAACGTGCAACTGCCGACGTTGGGCAATGGCCTGATACCCGGACTGCAGCTGGCCCAGAAGCGCAGCGATGTGTCGGCCAGTCAGCTGCAGTTCACGGACACCATGGGCAAGGGCAGCTACTCCGGATCGGGCAAGAGCAGGGAGCGTGCCTTCTACGCCGGACGCACATCCTATGACGTGCCTCAGAGCAGCGTGGGACGGCTGCCCAATGATGTCACGCAACAGCTGCGCCGGAGACTACGCCGCTTCTAGAGGAGCTTGAGCTAGGACCTAGAGACCATTAACTTGTAGCTAAATTAATAAACTATTTATGCCTAAGCTAAGACGACAACTGTAATTACCGCTGTACTCCGTAGAGATCACTGTTCACTGTGTGTCTGTGAATATTTTTGCATATTTATTAATAAATAAAACGAAAAATCCGCAAAAAATAAGCTGATGTTCCTTGTGGAAGGTGTTTCACCGCCTTTACTCTACTCATCCCTGCAGTCTGTTCAGAAATCATTGGATAGTTCAGACAGTCTCCTGGTGTGCAGATCAGGGCCCGTATGAAGGAGCAGCATTTCGGTATCCTAAGAGAGGCCAGTGTCCTACGTTCTACCAATCTTTCTTGATTGGCTGTTAGATGTGTTGCTTGTGAGATTAAGTTTTTATTGTTTATACGCTTTAGAGTTTAAAATTATCAGCAAATACGTACAGACCTTACCGGATACGAATACAATACAAGGTTTCATTATGCTGGCGTTAACTTTTACATTAGCATCTCTAATATTATTATTATTATATGCATATATCATCATATATTTATATTGTTTTACAATATTCCATTTTGAATTGGGCTTCGAATGTTCGTTTTATTTATACGTAACGTTAGTGCAACTTCGCATCATCTCCCATATCTACTTCAGTTATGTCGATTACTCAGTGTTAGTTATCTCGGTATGGCATGGAGTATTCGTTTATACAGACAAAATTCAACTAAAACGAATTATCATTAGTCAATCGGTGATGCAGGGGCTGAAGGGGTGGGAATTGGACGTGGGCTGTGGGCGTTAAAGATAATTAAAACTAAAAGGTACTAATGTAAGGGCGAAAGAATAATTTAGCTCTTTACTTAAACATAAACAACTAAGGATGCGGCGCGAGGGAACCTAACTAAGTATAAGTATAACGTGGCGTATACGTCAAAGCCTAAAAATGTACAGCGGATTTATACAAAAACCTTTTATGGATTACGAAATGCCCACCTAGCGACGGCGGCGGCAGTCGGAAACTTATGTACAAAGCTTAAGTAAAGGGGGTGCAGCGAGCTGCGGATTCGTTTGGGTGTGAGGGAGTCAGGGAATATGGGGATCGTGCCTTTAACGCTCAACGCTTGGCGACCAGGCGGCATTTCTGGACGCGCACGCGTACTCAGGGAAGCGAATGTAAGTTAAACACGGGCGGCGGTGCGGGAGCGGGAGCTGGGGCCACTATAGCTGACACGGGTATCACGGGCTCCGCTTTCATGGATTCCACTGCTCCAGTCTCTAGGTCGCCACTGTGCAGCTCGCAAAAAACCTTGCGATCCTCCTCGCTCAGGTTCCAGTTGGCGGATCGCGCACATGGCACATGAGCCGCCGCCTTGCAACTTCGATGGAAACAGCACACGCTGGCACCTGTCTGCTGGCAGAGCACGCACTGGTACCGCGTGCTGTCCCACACCGCTGCGTCCAGTCCGTTGACATGGGCGCCAATCAGATGGATGTCGTTGCTCCATACGGCGCAGTCCTCGTGCAGCCATACCTCGAAGCCGTGATCCGAGGTCTTGCCCATGCCGCGGAAAGTCTCCACGAACTTGGACTCGTGACTGCAGTCCAGCGGGTCCACAGAAGAGCACAGTGACCGCGAATCGTTGGGGTCGTCGCTGTAGGTGCTGTCGTGCGTCTGCTTGCGTTTTCGTTTGTGCTGAAATTTTTAGTTATTAGTAAAGTCAATAATTAACTTTTAATGAGATTTTCCTACCATGCTTATTTTTGGGGCCTGCATTATGTGGGCCAGCGTGGCGGGCACCACAGGCAGATTCCTCTCCTGCATCTTTACCATATCCTCACGTCGCCGCTTGCTAACGAACAGGCCGTCAACGTCCTGGACACCGGGAGCCTGCAACGCCGCTCGATACTCCTCGCAGTCGCTGGTCACCAGATACGGACCAAAGAGATCGCCCAGGCCCAACTTATGCGGTCCCCGCTTGCAGAACACACAAATCCAGGTGGAGTCGGTGGTGTCCGCATCGTAGCGGTTGCTCAGGGTGGAGCTGTGCATTCCCCGCAGGTTCTTTCGCTCGTGAGGCGCTTTCTTGACCTTCGTCTGCTTCTCGTTAACGTCCTCGGCGCTGTGGGTGTTCTTAATGCTTACGCTGCCGTCAGGCTTGATGAGGATGAAGGGAGACTTGAACTTCAACTCGGCGGGACCTGATGCAGCGCCGCCGTTCGTGGGCGCTGGAGTACTATCCTCGTCCGTGGTGAACGCAGGTTTCCGGCCCGCCTTCTTGCCATTCTGCTTGGCATTCTTGGCATTGGCCTTTGTCGCCGCCGCTCCCTTCTTGCCCTTTCCCACGGCGTTCTTCTTCTTGGGTCCACCGCCAGCTTTTCCCTTTGGAGCAGCTGCCGCTTCGCTTAGCTGTCGGGCTGCCAGTGCCGCTGCTGCCGCCGCCGAGGTGCTGGGCTTGTCATCGTCATCTTCATCGTCTAGTTCGGGTTGTGGAACTGCTTTCTTCTTGCGACCCGGCTTCTTGGCCGGCGGTTCGTCGATCATGAAGCGCAGCAGTGAGGCATCCATGCCCATCGAAAGCCTCCGAGGTGGCGGCCTCCGGGTTGCAGGCGTCTTGGTTGCAGCAACAGGAGTGTTGTCTTTGCTTTCCTCCAAAGCCGCCAAGGGTGTCGAGGTGGAGCGGGCTTGTAGCTCGGGACTGTGCACGGGACTAGGCAGCGTTGACTTCATCGCCGCCTTGGTGGCCATGGGCCGAATCTCAGGGTTTGGTGGCAGCGTGGGGGCTGCAGCTGTGGTGACCTCCATCTTTTCCGCTGGCGCCTCGTCCATCTTGGCGCTGTCCAGAGCCAGCTGCGCGCTTAAGTCATGGTTAACAGCCTCTTCTGCCTGCTTTTCAGGCGTGCAAATCGGTTCCGACTCCTCCTCGATGCCGGCAAACATTTCTTCCAGCTTATCTTCTACTTCGCCAAAGGGACAGGGCTCCGAGTTGGCCGCGGGCGAAGCCTTCTTGGGCGATGCAGTCACATCGACGGGAGCAGCGGTGGAAGAAGCAGCAGGTTGTGCTGGTGATTCCTTGGTCGCCGCTGGTTCATCCTCCTCATCGCACTCGTGCACACTTACTGCCGGCTTGGCGTCGATGTCGCCCTGTTCCACCAAAGCCGGAGATGCAGGGGTGTCTGTAGTAGTCTTAATCTGGCTATCGCCCTCCGGTTTTGGCCCTTTCCGATTGTCGTTGCTCGCCTGGCTGCTGTGACTGCTATGCGAGTTGGCGCTAGAGCTGCTCGAGCTACTACTGCTGCTGTTGCTCTGCGGACTCGGTGGCGGCATGCTGGGTGGCGTGGGCTTCTTGGGAGGCTCATCCTCCTGCTGCAGGCGCTGCTGCTCGGTGAGGTTCCGCTGCAGCAGGGCCTGCCGCTGCTTCTTGGTCTTGGGGTTGTCGTTGTCATGATACAGTGTAGAGCTGTTGCTATTGCTGCTGTTCTCCGCTGGCGTCGGCGAGCCACCGCGTCCGTTTTCCTGCGGCGCCTTTTCCTTTGCCGCCTGCGATTGCGTCTGCAAGCTGAAGGGTTGAAAGTCACCCCCTCCGTTCTTGGGCGATCGCTTGGGACTACAACTGTTGCTATGGTGTACCAGTGGCTGCTGTGGCTGCGGCAGCTTCGTGTGACCTCCTTCCGGTGCGTTTTCGTTCGGCGTAACCCGCATCACCATGCTGGACTTCCGTTTGCGCCGCTTTCGACTATTACTACTGTTGCTGTTTGACTCCAGCGACTCCTCATTCGAGGTGGTCAGGTAGGGCGACTCGGGGGCGTCTGGCAATGAGTTGGCTGCCGGCTTATCTGACTCAGTATTCCGGTAGGACAGATCGGTGATGACAGGCGGCGGCTCCTCCGCCTCCGGTTTGTGCTTGACCCCCAGGGATTCGAGATTCGTGAGGTGGGCATTGCGGGAATGATGCGTCTGCTGCTGGTTTGGAGGTGCCCCCTGCAGTTGGGGTGGCGCATCGTGCGGCTGTTGTCCGTGGAACTGAGCGCTGGCCAAGTGCGGCGGCAGGAGTGGTGGTGGCTGAGCTGTTTGGCTGGCCACGTGCTGATTGTGGTAGTGCAAGTGTTGCGAATGATCCGGTTGCATGTGCTGGTAGCTGCTGCCACCGCCTCCCGAGCTGTTGAGCTGATGATGGTGCTGATGCAGGTGCAGCTGATTGTAGTCCATGGTGGGGGATTGCATCTGATGAGGCGGAGGAGCAGCCAGCGGCGATTGAGGCGTGGGCGGCGTTTGTGGTCCATTATATTTGGGGGTTAAGTTATAAGGCGGCTGTTGCTGCTGCTGCTGTTGCTGGTGATAGTTGCGTAGGGGTGAGGCTATTCAGAGGAAAGGGGATTAGTCATTCGATAGATTTAGCTAAAGTTATTGTTTAAGCTTACGTTTTTTATTGGCATGCTGCTGCTGCTGTACATTGTGCGTGGGCAGTTTGCTGGCTGTTCCCGCTCCCGGGTATCCTCCACAGTCCTTGTCCTTCTGCAGGCCCTTTCCCGAGAGCAGCTCGTGGTCAAAGCTGCGCTTAAGTTGCGCAAGCTTAAAGTTCTCATCGCGAGAATGCATGTACTGCGGGCTGGGTATATTGTTATTGCTCCCACTGCCGCTGCTGTGGCTACTGTTACTTCCAGCATGATTGCTGTTCCCCGAGGCAGCAGTTGATGGAGGCGGCGGAGGCAGCAAGGACTCGCAAACGCTGCCATTAGTAAGGCTGGAAGATCCGCTGGACTGCAGCAGACTGGCATGGGCAGCAGCCATGGCCGCCAGGTGTCCTTGTTGCTGTTGCTGATGCTGTTGCAGCTGTGCGCTATTGGGCGAGGAGTTGGTCGTGAGATTTTGACTGTTGGAAGGTGAATCCCATGAGATATGTTAACTTGAATGAATTTATGGGATAGCTCTTACATTGATGGATAATTGGGGGCATGCATCAGCGATTGTTGTTGCTGCTGCGTCTGTTGCTGCTGCTGCTGGCTGGGCGGTTGCTTGGCCAGCGGCTGGGCCGCACTGCGGGCGGATTGCAACGACAGGTCCATGGAGTCGAAAGGCAATGTTCCTGAGTAAGGCGGTGCCAGCAGTGGATTCATCTGATGATGGTGGTCCAGCTACAGAAGAGAAAACCCACTTAATATGTTAATTCAGGCGAAAGATGGACCAAAACATATACAGGACGTGGACGGCAGGCGGCAAGAAAACAAAGCAAACTAAGAAACTAGGATAACAAGAGAGAAAACGAGGCTAAGGGAGAGGCTTCTACGACAGACTAAAGGCAAAGGAATCGAGCATGCTTTGCGGGTTTACTACGATCAGCTTCCTGGCTGGCTCCCTCTAAGGACTCTGGCTAAACGGCCTAATTACGTTTTTATGATTGGCCGACATGAAATTGTAAATGGCATCGGGCGGCGGCTGGGCGGATACGGAGCCAGAGACGTGCCAGGCCAGCGGGGATCGCACCATGCCGGGCCGCTCGTTAGACATGTGCGCCAACTGCGGCTGCCGGGGAATGTACGACGGTATCTGCGGAGAAGGAGAAACAACGAAAGGAAGGGAGGGCGGTCAGTCAGCTTTCATTGGTTTTTGAGCAGCCGTTGTCCTATACTTACTTGCAGCGGGTTCCAGGAAGGATTCTGCGCCGCCTGGCTGAGATGCCCGGGATGCGGGTGATTGTTGTTAGCCATCTCGCAGGCGCTAACTCGTGGCGGGTATATATAGCGCCCGGTTCATGGGCCGTCGCCGTCTGTCGGTACTGCCGGCCGAATACGCGGATCACGGGGTTGGGGGGCGGGGAATGAAAGGAGACGAAGACCTAATCCTACGAATAGGGGATCCTGCACGGCACTTGCTAACTCCGGCCGGACAGCCGCTGCTCTTTTTCGCCCATAAACAAGACCGCACGCACTTTTTTCACACCACCCACACCACACACACAGGCCGACCCACTCGCAGCTCGGAAAAGGCAAACGGTTTTTCGCCGCTCTCGTGGTCCTTGCGCGATAACGCGATATCAGGGCAGCCGATAACACACAACCTATCGACAGATGACAGCGCGTTGTTTTGCACGCTACGTCAAAACCACGCGGTCTCTGGGTTCGCCGAACGTCCTGCTCACTTCGTTTAGCCGCCTCTGATCCATGGCCAGTTGATAGTGGCGTTGGAATAAGCGGTTACAGTGCGGCTAGTGCGAAGGCTTAGTGGGTTAGTTAGCGGCAATGCGGGGAAGCGGTTCGGATACCTCTCGATTTTCAGCGGCAGCGCATTGCGAATTCGTTGCGACGGCGTGCGAATTTTTCTTGTTTTGGGTCGCGCAGCGCAGGCAAATCTGAAACGGACTCTGGAGGGCGTCAGCGGGCACTGTTTTTCGGGTAACACATGTCGGCGAACGGGATAGGACTGCGTGTCGCCAATTATACAAATGCCGCAACGTTGTTATTGTGTTTTTCAGTGTATTTTCAATTGTTTAAAACAAAATGTAATTTATGTGTGCTGCAGTGTGACCGAAAAGTGTATAACTCGAAAATATCAGGGAAGAAAATGCAGCGGCATAGGGGTGAGAAAATACTGAGTAAGTTAAACTGCAGATACGGAAAGTTTTGATTTATTATTTAAGTTTATGAGTAATAATATATATATTTTTTTGGCCCGGCGTTTATTTCGCAGTTAAAAACCATACATAACAGTTAATTCCCTTGTCTATATTATGGTATATATCTGGTTAGGCGCTAAAATACGGTCACACTTTAGTTCAGCCCTGGTAACTGCAAATTTCCACAGTTGAATTTTCTTTTGTCTTAATTCTGGAAAAATGAGTGCAATAAAACGTGGAGCCTTTATCATATTCGAAGGATGCGATCGCAGTGGCAAGACCACACAAAGCCGGCAGCTGGGTGAGCTACAACTAACGAAAAACAAACCAAAATCCGTCACGTACTGAACTCTTGATATTCTCCAGCTGAGCACCTGAAGTCCTTGGGCACTGCCACCGTGTCGATGAATTTTCCGGAGCGCAGCTCCAGCATGGGCCAGATAATAAACTCCTACCTGACCAACAGCAAAGATCTGCCTGATGAGGTGATCCACCTATTGTTCTCCGCCAATCGTTGGGAGCACATGAAGCAGATTAAGGAGCAACTGCTGGCGGGCACAACTGTGATTGTGGACCGGTATTCCTACTCCGGCGTGGCCTACACTGTGGCCAAAGGATTGGATTTCGACTGGTGCTATGCGCCGGAGAAGGGTCTTCTCAAACCGGACGCTGTGTTCTATCTAAAGACCTCAGCGGATTTGCTGACGAATCGGGGACAGTACGGCGAGGAGCGGTAAGTCAATGCAGTTCCCTTATCTCTTGCAATTGACTCATTTATATTATTGCAGGTATGAAAAAGTGGAATTCCAGAGCCAAGTAGCTAAAGTTTTCGATCGCATTTGCTCCAGCGAAGCTAGCTATTGGCACGAGCTTGATGCCAGCCAGTCTGTGGAGGATCTGCACTCGCAGATAGCCAGCATAGCGAGCCAACTGCTACCGAAGGTGGCCACCCAACCACTGGGTAAGTTATCATAGCAAAAAGGACCTCGAATCGGCATTCATTACTGGGGATTTACCTTGATTTATGCGATACATGTGCGTGTTTGTTATAAATGTTAAAATATAAAGTATATAAATAAAGTTTTTAAATGGCGCTTAATTTTTAATTACGATAAGGCCGCCACAGGCAATAAATCCCAGCATCAACGACGGCCAAACAAAGCGGCACGTTAGGTGTTGAACGAAATGCATTTACGGAATTGCACATCAAGTGGATTATGGGTTTAAGGCGAAAGACTTAACGTAAGCCGCGGCCGGCAAATGAAATTTTGTTTTGTGCAATCATTACTATAAAGAATGCCCTTGTTTGGTTTGCTCCATTGTAGTTCGTTTATTTTATACACCGCGACACTGAGGGCTCTCTCTTGACTAAATGCTAAAGCTAAAGCGAAAAATAATTTATGCGGATTGAAACTTAGTTGCTAAACCAATTAGGGCTGCTCCTGGGCTCCTCGAAAACTACTAGTTGAACTCGTAGCTCTCGTAGCCCAAATCCTCTCGACGGTTGCGCGGCCCGGGGGCTTTGGGGTTCCTCGTCCGCAGAGTCAGCTGGCGGTAGCCCACGCCCGGCTTGTAGTCCACGTTCAAGGAGGCTTGCGGCCGCAGCCCGAAGGCACCACTCCGCCTCTTCTGCGCTTGATGGTAGGCGGCAATGTCTCCATAACTGTGCTTCGGCCACATACACTCGCAGCCGGAGGGCACGGTCCGCGTCTCGGACTCCCAGCAGCCGGAGGCGTCGTTCAGCCGGATCAGGTGGATGGTGCGGTTGAGCTGGATGCACGAGAAGCCCGTCGCCGAGCAAATCTAAGGGAGAATAGCAAACGGGAGACAGTTCATTCGACGTGTTGAAGGAGTAATTTCATTACACTTACCTCTCGCTTTTCGCCGCGTTCGGAGAGCAGAGCTCGGAGCAGTTCATTGCCCCTGTAACCATACTCGAAGTTGTGGCTCCGGGATGGCAGTGGCGCGTAGTTGTGGGCACAGGTAACCTCCACATAGTGATTTGGACGGTATTCCCCACTCTCCAGCTTCACGGTCACCCGATTTGTGGGGCAAAGTGACTGATAGGTAACGGCCTGCAGGGAGACTAAGGTAAAGGTGGTTTCATTAAGGATTGGATGTACTCACCCCATCGGGACTGGGATTGGGACCCAGGAACGGCGGCGGCGGAGGCATCACACTGCGGACGCGGCGCTTGCGCACATTCTGTATTCCGTAGGGCAGTTGCGCACTTAGCTCATTCGCGTCCTCCTCCTGGCCATCGGAGGCCACAGCATAATCCTCCTCGCCCTCAACGTCCACGCCATCGTTGCCACCTGCTGACAATTCATTCTCGTAGTACTCCGGCTGACCTGATTCTCCTTGAGCTGCGGCATCATCCCCGGCTGCCCTGCAATTGGAATATGCATATGGAAATTTGTTAGCTTTGGCCATGAATTAGCGCTGCTCCACGGCCCACTGGAGCCACCGTTGCCACCACGGATACCTGCTGTCTACGCAGGGAAGCGGAAATGACTGCAAAAGCGGCTAGACACGGAGAGAAATATTTTGAAACTAAAGTTGCACTTGAAAGTGTATTTTAAAAGTAATGTATTGATTATAGACACTCCAATAAAATCCTATTTTTAAATACAAATATAATAATATTACAAATTAACTGGAATTATTGAAAATCCAAGTAGCTTTTCTAGATTAAAAAAAGTGTGTTTGAAATAAGGATAAAATCTGACACATTGCGTATTTTGTATCTTTCAAAGATCGACTAATTTGAATTATTTTCTCTATATGTAATAATGCCCGCAGCGGACGCGGTTAAAGAATAAAAAAATATATTCGTTTTTGACGTTTGTTATTTGCATGGCCGCCGCTTCTTTCAGCCATTTTTCCAGCTGGCCAACAAAAGCGCATCATTTTGCATTCAACTGCAGCAAATGCCAATGAATTTTTTAGCTTTCGCTTTGGAGCGCGGCTTTGTTTGGGGATCGGAGCAGCAGCAGGAGGAGGTGCCGGTGCTGGTGCTCCTCTGGCGACGGCTATGGCGATGGCGTTGTCCTGAGCCTGTGGCGCGGCACAAAGCTCTCCGTTACGCGACTGTCGTTGCCTGCCAGCGGATTTCCCCTTTTTCGCTGTCGATGCTTTGCTGGAGATCCCTACCCAGGCCTGTCACCAGCCTTAGCCTATTCTTCCTGCCCGCCGCCAGCCTTGCCTTTCTGTTCCCGCGGCGTTGGCATTTTGGGAAGCGCGCTCCCTTTCAGGCTTTCAGGGCAACAACGGCTTTGATAGTTTTGTCGCAAAGTTAGCGAAAATGTTTTGAAATGAATGCAGATGGAATAGCTGAGGTGAGTTGTTGTTTAAATTAGCACAAAAAGCAGAGGGTCTTAGCCATAATACTGTTTTGTGGCAAGGGAATAGTTGTGGGATTTTTATTCTGCAGGTTTTTGAGGGGTCGATGAATCGATTTGAGCTGACCCTAAGCTGTGGCCTTTGTACTCTAGATTTAGTTTGTTTAGCAAAGTCTTCAAGGAGCGGCTTCTGTCTTGAAAATATATATTTTAAAGGCAAGTAACTCCCCTGACATTCCAGGGTAACCTCCCCTAGCCGAACAAGGACTCCCACTTATATTTTTCACAGTTTTTCCAGAGCCAATTGTCCTCTTGGCATATTTCGGCTTTAATGCCGTTTTGCGTCCCATTTTGCTGAATGCAGCAAGCAGATTACCTAATCCCTGGCTCAGAAATCACATGATCCTTGCATTTCCTTCTGATCTCGTTCGTTTGTCCCGACAAAGCGGATGGAGTCCAGTCCACTGGAGAGAGGAATCAGCTTAAGTGCTTACGCTTGTGCTCCCGCTTACGTCATGGGATGGCTGCATTGACGCTTAGTTGATATGCAGCCAGTAAGCCAGAGACCCCCGAGATTAGTCTGGGTCCAGAGGACTCCGCAGGACTCTGTGGAAGGAGCGTGTGCAACGGCTTCATTCGCCTTTTCGGCTCCAATCATAGGCGGTTACATTTGCCGGGAATGTGCGCCCAATGACTGCAGCCGGACGAGTGGATGGCTGGGGAGGAGCCCCCAAATATTGCTAATTTTCCGTATTTTCGTTTGTGCTCTGCAGTTTTTCCCCAACTGGTAACTTGGGCAGTGGTGAGAATAGCTAAAAGTACCTATAGGTACCTCCTCGCACTCATAAAGTACATACATATATTTGTGATTAACATAATTATTGAATGTAATTTAGTCATGTGTCCGTGTGTCCGTATGCTATATTGTCCATTTGATCCCTTCTTTATTTATCCGTTGTCTGTATAAATACCTAGGATATCACAGATCACATATAAGAGCTAAGCATTCCTTAGTTTTAACTTATTTAGAAAAATTAAAGGGAAAATATATAAATAAAATATAGAAATTAAATAAATATTAATTTAAAAAGAGGTAGAAAATGTTACCTTCCCATCACTGGTCTTACCTTTGTGGGCTGTTGCTGCTACTCCGGCTGCGACGTGCCAGCAGAATTTGCTCCTCGTCCCGCTTCTGCTCACGTTCCCGCTGCTGCTCCTCCTCCGATTTCAGCCAGTTGCTGGGGCTGTCATCGGCCTGGGCAACAACAAACCTGCCCACACCTGGAACGGCCGCATTTAAGTCGGACAATTCCAGACGGAAGTCATTGTGAGCATTCTCGGGATCATCATCAAACTGTCCCTGTCCCTGTTCCTGTCCCTGGCCGCGCTCCTGCTCCTGCTGCTGGCGTAGATGTTGCTGTTGCTGCAAGTCGTGTATGCTGTGGATGGGATTTCCGTAGAGTTTTTGCTTCTGCCATTTGGCCGGTGCTTTGTTGTAGTTATAGTTGTCATTGTCATTGTTGTCCTCGTTGTCCTGGCTGGCGCT
The DNA here is from genome assembly GCA_008042775.1 of Drosophila pectinifera. Lineage (NCBI taxonomy): Eukaryota > Metazoa > Arthropoda > Insecta > Diptera > Drosophilidae > Drosophila > Drosophila pectinifera. Next base: position 60,271 of record VNKC01001877.1, read on the forward strand.
GATACTGCTGCTACTGCTATCCGCAATGCCATCGACATCCTCGGGCCCACTCCCGTGCTCCCACTTGTAGTTGTAATCGCCGTAGTTGCTTCTGCTGCCCGTACTCCAAAAGCTATATCTATTGTTGCCAGCGAGTGCCGGTGATGCCTCCTCTATCGGTGCCGCCTCCACTGCCTCATCGTCGCAGGCCAGGACGAGCGTTCGTCTGGAAGAGCCGCTGCCGAAACAGCGAGCAGCTAGAATGGCGGCCAGGAGCAGCTGCAAAAACAAAAGGGGATATAGGCGATGAGAAGGGGTTTCCAAGGGGGTTTTCAGGGGGTTTCCATGGGGTTTTCAGGCGGTTTTCAGGGGGTTTCAGCGGAGGGAAATGTCAAACAATTGTGCTGTGTGGCCAATAAACTGCCAAGTGTCAACAGTTGGGCGGGATATATCCTACGTTGTTACAAGGGGTTTGTTGCCATGCAAATACAGTCATTCAAATGGCAAACAATGTACGTGGATTAATATTTATCAAAGGAGATTAGGTATTCCGCAAAGCGGGGATTATAGGGGAGAAACTGAAGCTTAGGGGCAAAAATAGGGAAAGGAAAGTATAGCACCAGGGAGAATATTGTAGAAATTAATTGAATATTACAAGATTTATGTGGCTTCTGTGCCTCTAAGTACTTCCACTTTGCAATTGTTATTTAATTTAGTTGTTGTTGTTAGTTTTTGCCTAACAATATAAATTGAATCTACCATAAGTTCTCTTTAAACAATAATGAGATAGCAAGCCTTCTGCTTTATTAGTGACATTTAATTTATGGGACTTCCCCCGATTTACTGCTTTATTGCTCTTCAGTTTCTGGTGACGTACTTGGTCTTATCAGGGGTCTTATCAGGGGAACACCTTGCGTTGGCCATCGAAAAGCAGGGGCATTATCAAAGCAATTCACTCAATAAATACGATTGTCAAGTGGCTATTAGGAAACATTGCATCATCTATCAATATAATAGAGAACAAAATTCAAGCGAATATCGGATTTTGCCGCTTTGTAGCTTAGTGTACTTGCCCACCCGAAAATCGACCACTAATTCAACTAAGAACTCAACAAAATTTCGATTGACGAAACCGAAAAACTTAAACAGCGCCGAGTTGCTAAAGGGAAAGTTCAATTCCCGGCTGGATGTTGACAATCAATGGAATGACGACGGGATCCGAAAATCCCAAACCGAACCCAAATAAGATGAAAAGTTTTCGGCAGACACCCGCCCCTCCTCCTCAAGAGCTCCAATCCATCCTGCAATCCTGAGGTTTCCATCCTCCGAGGGCGTCGAAAAGTTTCTCTGGGCAGGACTTTAGACATGTCTGGTGGGGATGTGCGATGGCTCTGATTATGTGGTCTGGTCGAAGGGTTTGCCCCGAGTGAAAATAGTTGGGCGACCTTTGGCGATAATATGCGGCACGCGCATCCCCTATATCGACAGAGATATCTGCCCTATATAGCTACATTCATTAGAGGCACCCACTATATACAGTACGTGACCGAATAGTTGGCGCCCGGAAATGCTCAAAACTAAGATATGAACACAGTAGAAGTGCCCAGCAGCACCATTTCCTGTTCCCTGCTTTCCTCTGCCGCTCTACAAGTTCTTTTGTCTCAATCTGGCTTCTGCTTGCACTGGGAAAAATTACTGTTAAAGCCATTTACTAATCATCTAGTCTTAGAGCCTTAATAGAGAAGAGTACGGCTAAAATGTATATAATAATATATATAATAATATATATAATATTGTATATATTTTTAAGTATATCCGATTTCAATTGCAACTATGGTATTATGACATTAGTTTTCGGTACGATACGGGGGCTATTTTATATATGATGGTTATAAATTGTACATATTTTTAATTAAAACTGAATAGTCTAAGAAAATTGCAAGAATGTGGCTTTTTAACCCCACTAACAAGGCTTTTTGTTTAATTTCCATATTATGGTTTTATTTGCAGTGTACTACATGTGCTTGTATATGGCTATATGTGCAAGTATCTCGGATATATGCAAGTGTTGTTGCCGCTCTGGATTTATAAGATTTCTTTTATGCCCTTGCCGGGCCTACCACAAAACTTCTTTCATTTATCTCGCCCGCTCCCTCGCTCTGCCGGCTCCTAGAGCCCTCTTCCTGGGATCCTGGCAGGAGTGAGGAGCAGCAGCCAGGAGCAGGGGCGAGACCAGTAAGTTTGTCAAACTATTTGTATGGAATTCACAATTTGTGTTGATGAAGTTTCGCCCAAGTCGCTCCAAGTCGCAGCTTACGAAGGCGACCGCGTGATCTGCGTGAACTGTGTGAACAAGTGTTTATGGAATTGAATTATTTTCCCTGTTCGCAGGTCCCTTCCCTGGCTGTTTTTTCTCTGCTGGCCTAGAGTTTCTCGGTATTTGTTTCGGGCTTCTGGGGAAAGCCAGGTGGCGAGCGGTTGGGGTGTAGGCGTTATCTGTTTTGGGGCTTACAGGTGGCTTTGTCTTAGGCCCGGACCCTCGCCTTGTGATTTAAAGTTGCCCAATAAGCCGATTTCATGGGTCAAGTTGGCTAAGAGCAAAGTATATATTTTTGGAGCGGTGTTCAATGCTTCAAAGGAGCTTCCGATAACATTAATTATTTAGTTTCAGTGTCACTAGATTTTATGACAAACTCTTTAAATAAAGTATTTAGTTTAGTTCTCATAAAGATATAACAAAGTAACCAGCTTATTTGCGCTCCCTATCTTGTAAGGCTATTTACAGATAATAGGCCTTGTCTTTTTATGAACTCTATCTGGTCAGGCTTTAATCAAACAATTAACTGTGGCTGACGTTGCTAACCATATTCATTCATAGATCTTTTACTCGTTGAGCTATTCTAGTCACAATTTTTTAAACAAAGGATTTATTCAAGTACTAGAAGTATAATCTAAGTCTCTTATATTTCGTAACAACCCCTATCTGGTCTAGCTCTTGATAAGGACCTACCTTAACAATTCTTAGATCACAAGTCTTAACTTCCAGGTGCATTTTAATTAAGATATAAATGAGAAAACACTGTGACCTTTATGACCATCGTCTGGCAGCCGCTTAGCCTCGATTTATTTAGATATTTTTGTGAAATACGGTTGAAGTTTTTCATGGCACACCAAGTGGAAATAAAAACAATAAACAATAGCAGGTGACCCGGGCTGTTGAAAATATAATTTCATAAATTTCATAAAATATGGTGTTATGTTTGCGCACAGTTTTTGACCGCTTGGCAGCCTTATGCAAATTATTGTTTGCTCCTTCTCCTTTATTATTTCATATTTTTTGCAACTAGTTTCCTTTTATTTTTTGCAACTAGTTCGCCGCCTGCTGCTGCTGTTGCCATTCAATTACATTTTTGCAATCAAACTGCAATGTGCCAGACAATGTTCAGCTGCTCACCTGGCCAGAACAGACAGACAAAAATATCGGCCCTCATATCCACACACATACTGAGTGTGTATAGCATATGTGGGGGACGAACGGCTGATATATATTGCATAAATTTGTGACCTTTCAGTTTTCAATTCAATTTCCCAGCACGGCGGCAATTGTTCGAGCAAAACTTGGTCCTTGCCGGCAGCTAGCTGGCATCGGCAGCCAGAAAAACAACAAGAACTAAGCGAGAGAGGACCAATTTGCATGCTTGTCGTGGTGTGTATCCTTTTCGGGGGGCCCCGGGTTGCCAGGGACCAGGGGCCAGGGGCCAGGGGGGGTTTTTATATCCGCAAAAACAAGGGCCTGCAATTCTCCCCTCGATTTGTTTTAATTGTTGCGCTCGCTCCTTGTTTTCGTGATCTCCCCCCACCGCCTTGTTATTGTTATTGTTTTTGCAGTTTTTTTGCTCTGTCTGGCTCTTATTGGCAATTGTCAAATATTGGTTTTTTGCTATTGTTATTGTTCCATCAATGGCATGAAGCGATTTTAATTAATCGCCGAAAGTTTGCCAATTTCAAAGTTGCCGGGGATTAATTTGATTGAGCCATGTTTTCGGACGAACGCTTGCCAACACATATTCCTTGGGACAAATTTAAGTTCTGGGCCCGTCCTGTCCCGATTCGGCATTACGCATACGCCATGTGTGCCATCCTCGCACACAAACACATGCAGGCAGAGATAGCAAGGACCTGTACAAGTAGCAGATTGGTTGCCCTGCTGCCGGCAAATCCTGTTAATCACCTCTATCGCAGGTGAGGCATCTGCACGTAGCTCACTTTTTGCCGCTTTAAGTCGCCGCAGCAGCAGGAAAGAGACAGGCGCTGTGGCGTGGAAAGAGAGGGATAGAGAGAGAGCGGGAGGATGAGTGGAAATAGTTACAAGAACTGCTGACAATCCTGCTATTTTCTAGCAATTTTCCGGTCTTGAGATGCTTGTCTTCGTGATTTATCCTTAAATAACTCATCTTAAATATGAAAACCTAATAGCTGACATTTATTTAATATTTCTTTTAAACTTCACTAGCTATTTTTGTCTATTTAATTGTAGTATATAAAGCCCAGCATCTCTGGCCAGTGGTTAGCATATTCAGGTGGGGAAGCTAAACACACTCGGGGTTCTTTCAACTGAGACTTTGATCCTGCCTGATGCTGCTTCATCGGTGGCCTGGCGGAGCTTTAATGCTGCAATTAGTGGCTCCTCCGCGCTCTGGCTTATTTGTGGTCCTGGGTTTTATGAGTCGCATTTTGCCGATTTAGCAGGCGAGTGCATTACGGGCTCTCCCATAGCCAGCGACCTCGTCCATCAACGGGGCAACAATGGACTCGGTGTCGAACAATCCCTGCCCTCCACTAATGCAGTCTGATAGGGGGAGTGGGTTGAGTTTATTCGAATTGAAAGCCGGAGTGCCAATATTGGCATAGATACTCGCATAATTTTAGATTCTCGATTACACGCTGATCCCAGCCTTTTGTCCGCTTCCGGGAGTCCTTTATGCTCGGATGTGGAGGTGGAAATTAAATCTGCCAAAGAGGCGATTAAGCCAAGCGATTTCATTTACACAATGTGCCATGGATGCCCAGCCAGGTTAGGACAGGGCTAAATCACTGGAGGAAGGATGAAAGGCGCTGGAATTAACTATCACTGAGCGAAACTGGGAGGTGCCGATTAAAATAATATGGATATTTGATTCATTTTCTTACTATTACTTATACACTAACTCTCCATCACATTCCCTTGCTGTTCGAATAATTCATTCCCCATTTGAGTCGCAGTTATTTGCCAGTTTGGCGTTGCTGGCCAAATTCCTGTTTGTTTGGCTTTCGCTTTGATTTCCATATTGATTTATATGAGCCGTGTGTGCATGCGGGCTAGTTTGGGAGTGTGTGCGTGCGAGAGGAATGCAACAAGTGCAACAATGCAATCAACGCACACACACACACACTATAAAGAACACTCGCACACGCCGCACAACCCCAATGTATTTAAATGTTGCCCGAAGCATGTGTTTGTGGCATCGTGTGGAATTCTTGCTGCCTGTATACGTACTGGACGTGTGTGTGGGTTAGACGGGGAGACGGAAGAGTGCACCGGAAAAAATAAGTTAAATCTCCAGCGTATTTGATAGAAAGTGTGTCTGTTTGATAAACATAACAGCCTGAGTCCAGCTTGAGTATATTGAATAGCTTATTTTCAGTCACTTTCTTAGGTAACTTAGAATCATTAGAGAGTGTAAAATCCTGTAAAGTACCTGGAATTTCTCGCAGTGCCTATAGTGCGGCTGCTTGGCAGTGGAGCATATTGAAATTGTTGCCATAGCGAGCGTAATCCCTGCCAGCGACGGGTTACACGCTCTGAAAAGGGCAGATCGGCTGCCTTTTCCCGATGCTGATGCCAACAGAAAAAAATGTAATAAACGCCAGGCAAAATATTTGTCAAATCAATTTAGCTCACACCCAACCCGAGGAAGGGGTGTGCGTGCGGGGGAGGTGTGTGTGCGGGTGCCCAGGGCAGGAGGGAGAAAATATGCAAGGCTCTCACGTACACACACATTCAGGGAAAGTTTTTTGCCCAGTGAGATAAATGGCACTTGAACGTATTATTCTCTCCGCTGGTGGGGTAAGTGGGATATGTAGAGGTGTATTCGCTGCTAACTCCTAATCGTCTGGGAATTAAGGTGAGCCACAAACTTGAGAGAATTATTTTTCCTTCTTTTTTTGAGAACTTTTGTGGAGAGAGTACATTGCAATTTACTTTTCCTCGAAAGTTCTTAGTAGTTGGCAGATCATAAACTCTTTAAATGTCTCGATAGATTATATTTTAAGCCCCTTAATGTCTTAAGCTTTTATCGCAGGGCTAAGAGCCTGCAAATGCCCACTTATATATTTATATCAATTTCTTTTTGAAAGGATATCTTCGCGCCTGTCTACCCTTCGCCCGTTTTTCTGGATTTTATGTTATTTTATTTTATTCCGTTTTATGCCTTTCTTATTTGCAATTTGGCCTTCTGTGCCGGGGACCGCCTAACGGGAATATAACATGACAGCGACCCAAGTCTAGCTGTCTGTCGTGTGTGTAAAAAATTATTGAAGACCCCGCTGAAAGGCAGGCCTACATCCTGTCTTCTGTCTCCTGTTCTGCTCTATCCACTTATATATACACTTTTTTTATTTTTTCTGGGTTCTGGGTGGCACATGCTTTGATTGAGGTATGCCGCACCAACAATAACAGGCAGCGCCAGCCAGCCAGCCAGCAGAAATCTCCACTTATTTATTAAATTTACTGCGCTGCCTGTCGCCTGGGAGACGGCGCCAAAAGTGGGCAACACTAAATTCGGCTGCCATCCTGGAGGGGTGGAAGCCAGGCCCCAAAGGCCTGCCTGGCACCGAAAAGGGCTGCAAATTAAAGTTGACCAACTGTCAGAGGGACAGGGGGACAGGGACTCAAGTGGCCAGAGTTTTTGCCCCATCCAATCATCCCCGAGGCTGTTGTAAATTCGCATTAAAATATGTCAAAATGACAAAAGTCCTCGTCCCTCTTTCATAATTTCGAAGGCGTTGTTTGGCGCGCCAGCAGTGATGGGCAGTATCTTAGGTAGTGAGAGCTGTGCGAGCTTTAAATAATAACTCAAAATATTGTCAATGATAATAAATTAAGACCTGTCAAGCAGCTTATATTGGGAGTACAATTAATTATTGCACCATATTAAATAGAATTTAAACCTCTAGAGGTATTCTACAAAAGAATGCTAAATAATAGTAATTTCTTTAAAATTTTCAAACATATTTAAGATATTTAGGAACATATTTTCACCCTTTATCCCTAGGTATTCCTTCATGGAAAACAATGTGCCCATCACTGGCGGAAGTGTGATTGCTTTTACCCCCAAAACCAAGCAATCCTTTGAGCCAAAGTCCTCGCCTGACAAATTGATGCTTTGACATCCTCCGAGCAAAAGTTTAATCTCTCTCATTGACGAAGTTAAGGCGCTCTGAGCCATTCGAGTGTGCAAATATTTGCCAGCCTGTTCTTATTAAATCTTTTTTCGGGGCAATGCCTTTGGGGTTTTGTGCATCAATTTATCACCCTCCCGACATTACGAAACGAAACAGATTACAGCAAAATATGAAGGGAAAAGGAGGAAGTAAGAACTTGCCCCGAAAACATTTCAATCAGCTGAGGAAATGGACACAAACTTCCTGCACTTTGGCTGCAGTGGCAGCTGTTCAAGAAAACGCTTTGCAATTACACTTTCTGGGTAGTTGTGGTCATTACTGGCCAACTCTAGCACTCGCTCAAAAAATGTCCCAAACGGATACCAAGTTTAGGCTGCAGGCGTTGCCAGTAATAAATGTCATGTGAGACCCACTTCCGTTGACAGAGCCCAGCCGAGCTTCCTTCCGTTTGCTCTATTTATGTGGCAGCACTTAATGACAATCATGCCCTGATTCGGCTCCCGAAATTGCCTTTTACAATTGCCATTCTTCTGTTTATTTGTGCAGCCGAAAACTTTGGCTCGTTTGTCGATTGCATTCCCTCAGTTTCTGATGAGTGTGCCCTTGTGCCGGGTGTTGGATGGATGGATGGCACACAGCCCAGGGCCCGTGCCCAATTTATGTTCCAAGTTTACCCACATAGATGTCACAAACCAAGCCAGAGCCCTATCTATGTGGTATTCGGTTTCGAGCACTGCCTAAGGCTCGGAATGCACTCCGAAAACAAATCCGTATCCTTGAGGTGCCATGCATCAAGCTGCGAGGCAAATTCCGAGCGCAGCCTTTGAAGTCAGTGCTACCCTAAGCATTTGTTTATATATAAAGAGTTAACTGGGTTAAATCCTTGGTAATTTCCGTTATAAAAGCGTATTAATTTAATTAAGAAGCCACCTTAAAATCTGGAAATAACACTCTGTACCAAGAGACTGACGAAATATAACACCCTTCCTTTTCTATTAATAATAAAAATATGGATTACAATAAAAATAGAATAATTAAGAAGGTAAAATTCGTGAAATAAATAAAAAATCTATCATTTACATAGAATCTAACAATAATAGAGTAGTTAGGCTTAGGTTTTGCCATTAAATACATAACAAAAAATTCTCCTTTGTATCCCAGCTCTCAATAAGAGTATCTACAAATCATAGAGCATCCTCCCACTTGAAACTCCAAAAATATTCCATCAAAGCGTGGCATGCTTTGTTGCCGAGTTGAAAGCATTCAGTTCCGCTCCGATATAAGCATATTCTGTAGTTTCTAAGGCAGACATCCGACTCCGACGACATGTTCCAAAACTTTGCGATATTTCTAGTGAAAGCTTTTGATTGTGCCGGCGCCGCAGTCACCTGTCGTTTTTATACAAAACCGACTGGATTTCCGCTTAGCATTTGTTGTGTATTCGATAAGTTCCTTTTATGGCTGCTTTATGCGGCATTATCCCTGACCTGACCCACTGCTGCTCCCATATTTACAATGATTGGGGCTGAAGAGTAATTCTGGCAAGCACTGGAACTTGAACATGACTCAAGTTGTTGTCCGGGGTTTAGGGCTTGGGTTTGGGTTTGGGTTCTCAGGGATTTGATTGTATTTACTCTGTGCCCAAATCACGAAAGTTCAAACAGCCGAAGCGGATAATGCCAGTGGCAACCCTTTTCACAATCTGCAAATTGTGTTACTCAAGAATTGCCAGCTAAGTAGCTTCCAAGTCGTTGCAATCTATACGGGTTATGCCTTCTCCTTATATGTATATTCATATTGTGCCGCTGACATTTAGATCCGAGTGCAAGATACTTGAAGGGCGGTCGCAGATGCAGATGCAGATGCAAGTGCGAGCTGCAGAAGCGGATATGCAGAGATACAAATACTGTTGAGGTAAGCCAGCCATTCGAGTGGCAATTTGTGCGTGTAGCCAACCGGAAAAGCCACTCAAGGCGAGTCGAGTCACATGTGTGAGTGTGGTGAGCGAAAAGCACTAGTAAATTATTCGTTACTGTGTTTAGGTTCATAAAAGAAGTAAACTTGGAAATATGAGCAAATCTAAAATTAAAGAAGATATGATACCCAAAAATTATTCATCAGAGATCCTGAAGTGCAAATTAGTATTAAGATCAACTTTCTGTATACTTTTTAGATATTTTCTGTAAAAAAAAGGCAAGCGATTCCGAACGAGAATTAACATAAAAACTTATGTTAAAAAGCCTATTGCTTAAGAAATATAAATATTTTTTAACACTAGCATAAAAGGTTTTCATATCATAATATTGAAATATAAGGGAATTTTCCTACGTCCTTCTATATTTTATAAATAAAGTTCTTGTGACTTTGCTAAAAACTTTATGCAGTTATCTTTACCTGTATCATTTTTCCATTAAAAAATCCTTTTTTAATGCCTGACTTTGGGGGATTTCTCCCTGTGCATTAGCCAAAAGTATGAATAGAAGAGAGCTGAGATTGCTGCAAATGCGAAAGCGAAGAGGTCCTGTGTGTGGCGCTTGGAAATGCATGTCGGAGGCAATTTCAGCGGGCGAATGGCGACGGTAGGTAGAAGTCCTAGTAGAGAGAGCCAGCTCGATAAAATAATCATGAGCTCGCGCTGGCCGGAAACAAATGCGCATTTAACATTCATGTTGGCCGCCGCACAGATGAAGGAGCCAAAAATCAAATGCACACATGCACAAGCCCCGCAAGGACTTAATCCTTGTGCTGGGGTTTCCCGCTCCGCGATAATCCTTACCCCTCCGACTCTCCGGACTGTCTGTCAGGGTTATGTAAAACCAACCACAAAGTCATTTCACTGAGCGGATGTTTGCGGCCAAATGAAAGGAGAGCCGGGAAATCGCAAATGGGAAAATGGAGCGGGAAAACGTCCTGTGTCTGGGCCACGTTTAGCACGCGCTCGGTCGTAAATTTTTTCGGTCTACCCAGCCCCCAGCCCCCAGCCCCTCGCTCGGACAGTTTAATTTCGATTTCCCTTTTATCCAATGGCTGCGAAAATCGCGCGTGCAGCTTCGGAAGAAGTCCGTGGAAATTCGAGGGAAAATCGAGGAAACTGCTGCCGGATGGGCAGTGGCGAATGGCGAATGGCGAATGGCGAATGGCGGAAGCGAAAGCGACAACTGCAAGAAAGTCGCAAGTAATTCGTAATGCATAAATAAGCGCAAGGAGCGGCGACATTAAGGACATGCTCCTCTTGGAGCTTCTGAAAATTTTCGGGGGAAAAAGGGCGATTTCCCCCGACGCGTCGCCTGCAAAAAATGGTTCGTTCGCCTGTCAACGCTCCGCTGGCGTGACATTTAAATTAAGTTCGTGATTTGGCAAATTTGTTTTGATTTATGTGCATTTGCATACGAGTTCCGAATGTGGAAATATCTAGTTTCCCTAGCACAGCGATTAATTGCCTTGTCATGCCTGCGAAATTAATTTATATTTTGGAGCGACATTGCCACATATGGAGCACAAAAATCGCAACATTTCTGGGTCACCACCGAAATGATCTAATAAAGGGATTACCAATATCCGGCCTGGTTTGTATATATCAATCAGAGGCAAACGGAAATTAACCTTTCAAAGCAAACAGAACGGAATCATACGGCCATTAATAATTTAATAATATGCTATATTACATTTCTAAGGCACAAAATTTGCCAAATAAATATAGATGTGGAATTAGCTTATTTATAAAATGAAATCTTAGGATTGGTTGAGCTAGCCTTGTCTCTTACTCGTTAGTTTGCTTCTCGTTGCGATTGTCGTTCAGCTCTTACTCGTTGTGGCTACTCGTTGTTTGTCTTTCTCGCCTCAATGGTTGTATTCCACCTAGCTTGGCTTCACTTGGTACTTTAGTTCTCAAATCAAGTAATAGAGAGTGTTTGTAGAGCCGTTTCAGTCCGTATTTCAATCACATTTGGTACATATTTAAGCCGACTTGCGGGATATAAACCTTTTACGTTCAGCTACCCCTAACTCGTTTAACGTCCTGCTTGTTCATAAAGATACAACAGGACACACACGAATTGAAAAAGGTCAAGTGGCGGTAAATAAAAACAGTGTATGGCATAAAAGTTTATATTGCACATTTGCACACATGCAGGCCAGGCCACTTAGTCATAAACGTCTGCCCCGACCGACCCGTATGTACGTACATACTTATATTGTATGTGTATAAATTTTTCAATATCATTTTATTCGCTCGCTGGCCGCTACTTCACAAATTTGGTTATCACTGAAACGTGTGTGCGCAGCGGATTGTCCTGTCTCCTTCCACGCCCAAACAGTCCAGGTCCTTCTCATCCCTTGGTCCTGGCCCCGTCGCGTGTTGACACTGTCCGTCAAGAGCTTTTATTGCCACAGCAGCGAGAGGCGCATTAAAAACAAATCAAAGACACAAAGCACATAAATACTTTTACGAGCTGAAAGCCGTATCCTGTAGCCCGTAGCCTGTCCTTGGCAGGGAAATGCGGATTGTTTCAATGGTATTTCCAGCGGGGGGCCAATTTTGTTATGATTTTTCACTCAGCTGAAAAATCGGGTCTGGGTTATCTAGCCCAAATCGAAATCTAAGGAGAGCGGAAGTGATTTGATTAGAGAGCTCCGCTTCGATTTATGTAAACAAAAAGGACAGGGGAGTATATGGCAATTCCTTTATTGGTTTCACTCAAATTCAAAATGATTTATAGTCGCCTGCCCCTCTGGGTTGTAATTAACAAAAACTAATTACATTTTGTGGCGGCTTTCAGCCATGCACCGCACATTTAATAAACACATTTCCTATTTAACTCGCATATTGTCCGGTAACGAGTCAATAAACCAAAGGCAGATTCGATAGATTAAAGTTAATTAAAGTATCAGGCCAAGAACAATGGCCAGATATATTTGGAGGAATTCAATCATCATAAAAGGGCTGTCTGGCCAGATATAGATCGCAGCGACCTTCTCGCTTTTTAATCAACTCGGAGACTCATTAATTGGCGATTTCCCGCCTCGTATTTCTCCGGCACGGCGAATCAATTTTCCGAGTCAAATAAAATAAATAATCGCATGATTGATGTCCGCTAATTAACTGGGATATTATTATTATTATTATTATAAGCATTGGGTTTCCCGTTTGATGATGATGAACTGGCTGCCGCCGCGTACCTGTCGGCGCGGAATAGCACTCTAGAAAGCTTGTTAAGTCCGTATAATCAGCGCTTTCCCTTAATTATGTGCATATAAATTGCGCGTTGCAGGTACCTGGCGGATTCTATATCTCCCTAACCCCTCTTCAGGCTTTGGGCCCTTAAAGACTTGCCCTTAAAGGCTGGAAAACCGCAGGAATTCTGGCAATAAGTCAAAAAATTGAGGCTCAAATTGCCTGCGGTCCAGCCTTGTGTGTGTTGTTGGTTAGGCAGCTATTTTGCCGAAATGATTTGGTAAAAGTTTTTCGATTAACCTGAACGGGGGCACAAGGACAACTATTAGGGAGAGTTCGGGTGTCCTTTGGCCTATTTTTATGAGCGAAGTTTTAATGATTTACGAGTTATAGTGCAACGCATTCGTGGGCCAACTTCTAGCCCCAGCTGCTCCTGGTGATGCACGGAGAAATTGGGTTCTCCCAGCAACATTAAGATTTTCCTTCAAGTATTTAGTTATTTACAAATAAAGGGTTGCTAAGGTGAAGAATTTTTAAGTTTATAATCGCCTAAACTATTTCTTTCGGTGTCCAGCGAGTTTTTAAGGCCAACAATTAAACCCCTTCTTGGGTACTTGGGTATTGGCCCTCTCATGTTTCTCGCACTTTTCAGCGGCGGTTTCCAGGGAGAATAAAAAAGAGAATGAATCCGAGTCGAGTGTGAGTGTGAGGGTGAGTGCGAATGTGAGTCGAGTGGCTCATTGATTGAAATTTACGATTTGCCAGGAGGAGCAAAGGAGGAGCCCGGCCTGTTGTTCTCACTCGTCGCGTTGGCCGCCGTACCGGAAACGCTGTCATTGGCAATTCAGGGCGCCATTTCGCCTTCTGGCCAAACGGCGCGTCACTTTTATGGCTAACGGAAGTCCTCGTGTTATTTATGGGCCTGTGTGTGTGAGTGCGATGCTCCTCCTCCAAGTTACCCCCTTGGAGGAGGTGAGCTCAATTATGTATCCGACCCGAGGGGGAGGAATCCTCGCTCTCGCCTTGGGCGCCTATTTAATAGCTTATTAGGACGCAAACACAAACAAAGGCCGATGTGAAAATCCAATTAAATGTGACATCTGCCCCAGAAAATCCATGGCACGGCGTGATTTTGATATATGGGTTAAGTCGAGTGTGAGGCCCATGGCCGAGTAAACAATTGATGAAACTTTCATTCGATCGGCGGCGCTAATTTATGGAGCTTCCTGATTCGTATGCAATGGTAATTGACAATGGCCCAATGACTGACTGTGGGCCTGGCCCGCAATTAGTTGGCCATAATGATGCATCATTATGGCCAGTAATTCATCAAGTGAGCGGCAGCCCAGCTATGCCCAGCTCTGCCTTGATTTCCCTTGATTTCCCCATTCATAAATCACCCGAAGAGTCACACTCTGCGTATGAGCAATTTGGTAAATATTCAAGACAAATGTATGCAAATCGAGGCGCTGTCTGCGCTGCGAGCTCTGAGCTCTGAGCTCTATATTCCGCAGAAGCTGGCCATATATTTCACCTAGAGAGAGAGAGAGCACCATTTAATCTCGTTTGTGCGGGACATTTTATCAGGAAAATGCGGGAAAAGCGCGCTAATAAGTCTGCAACGTGACAGTCGCCGTTTGGCAAACAAAGTTTTGCTCCTTGGACAGCCGGCGGCTGCAAATGAAGAAGATGACTTTATCGGCGGGCCAGAGAGCAGAGAGCATAAAAAAGGCAGGAAAAAATGGCGCAAAAGTGGAAACAAGAATGGCTCGCCATGTTGCCGTGGCAAATGTAAATAGCGAAACGTGATGGGCTCTCCGGCGATGGAATGGAATGGTTTTTGGGGTGGCTCCGAGAGTGACAATAAATGCCGGCGGTTATGTATAAATTGCTAAAGTGTGCGGAAAGATTTACGGGTCCAACCAATGGACCAAAGTGCCGCCGCCTGCCCCACTTTAGACCCTCTAACCTTACCCCCAGCCCGCCCCTTTGCTTCGCAAACAAATAAGCAAAGCTTAGGGCCTGGCCAGGTGCTTTTAGCTTGATTGCCAGCTCAGAGCAGGTGAGTTGATGGGCGGCTGCCTGCCTGCTGGCTGCTGGCTGCCTGGCAAAGAGGCAGCCATCTCCTCACAATGACAGTTTGGCCAGCTCTCAACAAGGTGACTTGTCGCTTTCGAGTGCCGGATGGAGATGGCCCGAACCGAGTGTTCCCTGGCTCAAGGAGCTGTTGTCACACTTATAGGCGACCTTTCGCCCCGCTCCTCCCAAGGCCGGCCTAATCATCTGCATGGGGTCAGTCGATTGGCTGGCAAATTGATTTCAATTAGCCTCGGTCCCCACAGAGTGGAGGACCACCCCGGAAAAGTTATTAAAAATTGTGGGCCAGACGGCGCACATCATTCTCACATTTGCACATCATTTTGGTGACAGAGGGAAGCCAGGACCAAACATTATTAGCCTGAGACTCAGTCCCTCTTCCTAATTTATACACTTACAAAGGGAGGCTCTAAGTACAGTTGCTACATGCTATTTGGTCACACTGGTCAATGAGACGATCTCGAAAGAGCGACCAGAGTGGCCAACGACTCTTTATGTAAATTTGCCTGTTTTCAGCTGTTTCAGAAGAAAGCCAGCGCTCTTCATTAGTTTTTGTATATTCTAAACGGTTTCAACCCATTTAAATATCTTTTAGCTTTTTTAAAGACTCATAAATTATTAATTAATAATGTATTATTATATTATATATTAATATTAATTAATATTGCATATCTCTTGCCTTGTTAAATAACTGCTTGATACTATTAATAATAAAACCTCTATCAAATATAATAAATTGTAAATGCGAGTGTATATCATCGCCTGCTTTGGTCCAATTTGACTTTCCCTCCCATTTTTGCTTAATGAGCTGGGGGAGCGCCACGCCCAAGCTCACTTCCGTTTCCGCCCGCACACACTTGAACCATTTGTCGCCATATTTATTTTAATGGTTGCTCAATTTAATCACATCGACATCGGCGCCACACGCTGATGGACTCGAGTGCTCGGGAGAATGGCTAGGGGAAAAATTGGGGAAAGTATGGCGGGGAAATTCAACAAAGTAAGAGGGTAGAGGGAGGGAAAGCCAAGGCTCCTTTTATTTTTGTGGTTGAAAAATGCTTCAAGATTTCATTTTATGCGACATTTAATTAAGCGCGCGAACTTTTTTTAAGTTTTAATGGAAACGACGTCTTCCGAGCACGCAGGCAGCAGGCATCATACGCGAGTACACACACAGCCATAAATGTATGGCCATGCATACATGTATGAGCTGCCCACACACAGGCACAGGCACAAGCTTTCTCCTCGAACACATTTCGTAATACTTTGGCACACTTTACTCAACCATTTTCATCACTCTCGACTTGGTAAGGGGTACTCCGGGTATAGGTTCACTTTTGACCAAGAAAAATATTATTTAAAAAATTTATAATCGTTACTGTGCAGGCTTACTTTAATATTTATAATATTTTTAATATTTTATAGAAAAATATAGTACTTAGACAAGAAAGATCTCGAGTAAAAGATATTCCCAAGAGAAAGGGTATAGCCCTGTTGTTGCCCCGACTGCCATTGCCTGTGCACTTTGTTTAACAGTTTATTAAATTGACTTTCCGTCGCGAGGATGCAGTAAAATATTTTGCGAGAAAATATTTGAAAATTTATTAAATCAACCCCGGCCATGCATCTTCATCCCGGCTCTCTTCATCATCGCTCCAGGCCGGCGTCCCGGGCCAGGAGTGGAGGTGCGAGAAGGTGGCAGGATGAGGCAGGTCCTGGGCCTGCATTTTGTTGCTTGGCCGAGTGAAATGAGCTGCATCCGGAGCCATAGCAGCTGCAGGCGTTGCATTCTTAACGCCCCAGCACTCGCTAGCCCACATTCACATGTCCTGCAGCTGCCAGGCCACGGGCTACCGCTGCATCCTGTGAGCTATGTGTGTGCGCGGGCGTGTCTGTGGGGCTCGAGCTCTGTGTGTGTGCGTACTTTATTCCTTTTCCTGTGCGCTAGCGCATTTCCGGTCGGCAGGCACTGGAAACTGATACCGAAACGACGGAGGCAGGCAGCGAATTTTGATGCATTTCCGGGGAATCCCGGCCACGTTTAATGGTGGAGCGCGCACGCGAAGAATTTATGTTCAATCTTAGGAAAATAATGATTATCTTTTATTTTATGGTTGAACGAACGAAGACATGCTCCCGCCACATATTCCTGATCGCTGGAGCCTGAATTTCCTGGAATCCCGCTCATATTTTCCGGAAGCAGCCGTGGCAAGGAGGCGACGGCCAAGGAGGTCAGCTGGCGGAGTGCACTTGTCCTGTGTTACAGGACAATTATCGGGCGACACAAATTGCAATTGCCCAAGGCTGGGGACAATTGATGGGCAGCCATTCATTATGTCCTGCAACAGGACAACAACCGACACCGGGGCAACGCCCACAAAGCGATTTAAATTCTGATTGAGAAGGTGGTGCGACTCAATGGCTCTTCGAGGCTCTTAATATCCTTGAGGGGCTTTGGCTGCTGACTCCGATGGAGCCTTGATAATGCTGCTAAATCCTTGCATTCGCACTTGCCGTTGCAAAGTGAAAGCCGAGATGGTAAATACCCAATCAACAGGATAAGCTTAATTACTCTGAGATAATCTGAATGATATTCATTGCTGATAAATGGAAATGGGACTTTAATAGGTTTCGTAAGATAAAAATATCATATAGATATAATTTCCAAGCTTAATATTCTCCTAGGAAACTTAAATTCCCAGAAAAGCAATTAGAAGAGAAGTAATTAGGCATATTAAACTAGATAAACCTTCACTACTTTAAGGATCCGCACATATTCGCAGCAATTATTCGGGCTGGCGCTCCTCTCTCCTCTTAATTATGAAGCCAGAGCCTTGGCCCTTTCCCGGCACAGAAATCGGAGAGCATTCCCTCCTCCGCGCCCTCAAGCTCGCAGCTTTGTGCGGCGCGTGTAGAAGTTTCCACGGATAACGTCACTCAAGCTGCCAGTCTCCCAGCGCCCCGGCGTTTCCCCCATATGCCGGAGAACTTAAAAGTGCCGGGGAGGCGCTAAAGAGAGATCCGTATAGTCACACATAATGTCTGACCATAAATTCCAATTAAAGTTGCCAGCAAAATGCGGCGAATGCGCTCGCCAAGTGTTCCATTGTAGCGGTGCTTTTGATTAAGTATACGCCCCGTGGCACATGCAGCGGCGACCAGGCAATAGTGGGAGCCGCATGTGGTGCGTTCGCTGCATCCAAATGGCACTGGCAACTGGCATTTTGGTCCATCTGCATTCCGGCTCTCGATTCCCATTTCAATTCATTGGGGGCGGCGGGCGGCTGGAGAGGGGCGTGGCCCGGACCGGCCGGTCGAGTGGAGCTTTTGGAACTTTTTTGGCTCGCCATGTTGACTTTGCGTTTAATTGTTTTATTGTCCGCCAAGTGTTGGCCATCACACACACACACACCCAACCAGTCGCTCTTGAAGTTCGCTCTCTGCCGGCCTGGCCAGCTCTGTCGTTGACCTCGTTGGCGAATTTCCGCCTCGGGACGATTACCAACGGCATTCCTCTCGTTCCGCCTTTCAGTTCGCTGAGTTGTCGAATTCAGGAGCGGCGGCGGCGGCGGCGGCGGGTGCAGACCGTCGCCTGCTGTCTGATATACGAGCTTCTGGCGACTGCACAAATTATGCCAAGTGCAATACTTGAGGCACTGGCCCAGGCGCCCAGTGGGCGTGGCTCTGCCTCGCCTCGACCGGCAGATTGGCGGCTTTAATTAACTTGGTGCAGGGAGCAAAAAAAGGAGGGTTCTCAAGTCAAAAGGACATTAAGGACATTAAACCTATACTTCGCCTGTAGGCTGGACAATAAAAAGTATTTATTCAGCCATATTTTTTAAGGCGTAACTACTTTCTCTCAGTGATTAAAAATCTCATTATTCCGAGCATGTAGTTTCTGCAGATGAATCCCTTCAGTTTCGCTTTAATTTCAATTTTTATTAACAAGCTACTTCATTAAGGGCTTCAACTGCAGGCCAACAGGGATCCCACACCACTCGCCCTGAAGTCCTTGTAAACTGTGCTTTATCCCCGTCTAAGCTGGCTTTAACAGGACATTAAGCCGACATATACACATAATAAACGCTGCATGTGTTTGTGCTGCGGTCTGCAGACGTAACAAAAATATTTGGCTTTCGGGCACTGCAACAACTGGCTTCCAGGTGGCCGAGAGTCCAGAGCCAGACTGAAACCGAAACAAAATACCCAAGTACATAATACAAAATACCCAAAAGCAAACAGGAGCAACATTACTTTAATGGCCGTCTCCCTGACTCTACTTTCTTGGCCAAGGTAAGCAGTTGCGTGCCGGCCATCCATAAGTTCTCCGTCCGTTGGCAAGCCGGTCACATAGTCAGCCGCCCGTATTGGACCCACGTCAGCCCCCACTTCCGAGTGCATACACACAGTTGACTTGTCAGCCTGTTAATTTGCTAAATAATTTTCGAATCTGCCCCGCCCCCTTTCGAACAGTAACTCAAGTCGGCACGCCCCTTCAAGGAGCGAACGTGCCAAATGTTGGGCCAAGTTCAGAGCTGTAGGGACTCCGCATATGTTGAGGTACCTCGATGGAAAGCTGTGTACAGCTCTTGGGTTTACTAGCTTATCTACGGGCTAGAAATGTATTGTTAAAGGTAAGGAATTCACTAAATATTGCATCTGAAAGTGTGCAATATTAATAATTAACTCATATGCAACAAGACACATTTTCAAAGGATTTTAAGTCTTTGATTTCTGTGGCATTCCAGGTAATAACTATCCCTTAGACATAGTAAATTTAATATATATTGTAAATATTCTTTGTCACCATTCTTGGCACCTACTCAAGCAAAACTGTACCTTTTCCTTTGCCACCACTGACCAAATCCCTGGCTTAGCCTAATTCGGAAAGGATACATCCCCTGGACAGGGGAGAAACTATTTATGATTTCCCAACACGATTCGTCCTACACCTTTAGCCACTCTTTCGTTTATTTGTTTGTCGTTTGCTGACTACGTGAGATGGTTCGGCGTTAAAAAAATGCATGAATCCCGAGTCCTGGCCCCATGTCCTTCGCACACACACTCCCGCACACACACGTTCATCAATTAGCGTTGAAGATTTAATTGTGGCACGTGTGAACTTAATTAAATGGCATTAGTTTGTGTAATTGTAGTCACGACAGGCACGAGCCCAGGAGCCCCAGCCAGCCCTAATTATGGGCTCCGATTAAAGTGCAGCTCTGGCAACTGCACTGCATTTGCATTCCAATTAATTTTTGAGCACACGCATGCAATATGAACTTTTTCGGTTAACTTTATTGTTCGCCAGAGCTGGGCAAGGTGCTGTGTAGTATAGTAGCAAAAATGGGGTTTGTTATTATTATTTCACGGCTCCCGGGAAGGTGCTTAGTTTCCGGTGGAAGGGCACCCAACTTTAGTTGCATTTAATTAGCATATCATGGCAACGGCAAAAGCCATTTGCGGTGTAAATTAACTGGCAGCCGTGCGACATCGAGGGAGGGTGAGTTGATTACCCCGAATATCCCTTGGAATTGAAACAATTTTAATTATATTATGCACAGCAATTGTTATTAATTGTGCCGGCAAATTAAGGAGCTGCAATTTGGGGCTTGTGTGTGGTTCATTTCATCAGGTCAACTCATTTGTTGGGCTCATGTTTCCGCTTCACAGGAAGGAAAGGATTATTTTGCCACACAGGAGAAGCCAGATCTGATTGTATAAATGGTTAAATGTACTAACAAATGAACAACTGATTCTTGTAGGCACTAAATCTTTGAGGTTTCCAGGCTATAAGCCAGTTGGTCAGAGTTGTAATAACTGGGTTATGGCACTGCCATCATTTGTCTCAGAGTTTTGGGTTTTAAGTAAGAGCAAGCTAGGCAAGCTTTACTCAATTATTAGTAAATATTTGAAAATTCGATCGATTTCAGAGTTAAAAATATTTTAGGAAAAACAAAGATACACAATAGTAGATAAATATATATATAAAATGTAAAAAAATACATTATTTAGGAGACTTTCAAAGTATGAACGCCACAGTAAAGTAAATGATGGAGTTCGATTGCCAATTAGGTTGCATTTAAGCGTTGGTTTCAAGGAAACTGAAAACCGTACAAGATAAATAATCAAGGCTGTTAGTATTAAGAGTGATTTAAGACTTTTATGAAGTAATCCCTACAGTTTGTTACAAGGCCAACAAAAATGTTGTTTTAATAGAGGAAACTGCCCAACAATTCAACAATCAATTAGCAAGTATTTTCTGGAAATCTACATCCCTGACAAGGCCAGCTTTTAGTCTTAATTAGTAAAACATAAATGCTTGATTCTAAGTCCTGTAGCTGTAAATGTTTTTCCCAAATCCAAAACATGCTAAATTACAAGCCAAACACGAACATTCGTTTTAAGGCTGACTACTTTGCAGGGCTTACAGCTTATTGAATGGCAGACTGCTTCGCATTCTGCTGCCAGAAACATGGCCACTGGGAGTGGATGCAGTTTCCCCGGACTTATTTATTTAACTGACATTCTTTTTATCGAAGCAGGAGGAGGAGGAACATGCGGCGAATGCTAATCGGGCAATTTGTGCTATATATCCGATGTGGAGCTGTTTGCTCCGCAAATACAAGCGACTAGTTAAGCTCGTGTTTTGAAGAGGACTTTGCCAAAGTCGGGGGATCGGCAGGGGCCAATTGCAAATTATTATGGCCGGGCATGGGAAGCACGGCTAAAATAATAAACAATGAAAATGCTGCTCTAATTTCGGGTCATAATGCTCTCAAATTACCTGAAACGACAAACAACAATTTCGGCCAGCAAACGAGCCGGCTTATTTAATTCCGTGCGAAAGGTATGGCTTTCGTTGTTGGTTTCGGCCGCATTTTAGTGCAAACTCCTGTCACTGCACTTAAATAATGTAAATATAATTTGGCTGTTTGAACACATTTTATGCGCGCTCATGTTTTTGGCCTGGCCAGAATGCGCCGCTGCCCGCCAGCCTTTAGTTCTCTGTCACATGCTTTTGTTTATGCCTTTTTTGGGGCCACTCGGCTGCATTCAGGTGACAATGCAACTAATTACAGTCAACAATGCGGCTAGGTCCTCTGTCCTCCGATCCCTTTCCCCATTGCCATTACCATTGCCAGCCCCATCGCCATGTTAAATAAATCAGAAACTAATTAAAACAACATGAAATGCGACTGAGAGTCGCACTCGCAGCTTCGGCTGCCGTTTGAGTTTCAGTTTCAGTTACTCAGTTGCCGTTCCCGTTGGCTTTTCCGCTTCTGAATCAGTTCTAGAGTCAGCTCCACCGGAAGCAGCACTTGCCATGCTGGCATTGCGGTGCTACCCGTTTAGCAAATAAAATAAAATAGAGTGGAACACTAGGGGTTCAGACTGCGAAGAACTGGATACCCTCAAGGAAAGCAAGAACAATAGCGAATAAAATATGTTAACATCTCATAATGGGGATATATTAGATACTGCACAGGATACTGATGAGGATGATGTAGTTCCCTTCTTAAGCACCTTTTTTTTCCAGTCTGCGGTTTGGCTTAAAGATACTCTCATGGGTTTTGCATATTTATTTAGATTAAAATATTTTTAGTTTTATTTTCAAGAGCCCGTCAAGAAAACTTTGAAACTAAATAAATTCCATCAATAATGTGCCAAATTAAAAACAATATTTCCCATTCAAAGTGCAAGAGCTTTCCCTTGTTATTATTTGTTTCTTCAAAGTTCCAGCAAACTTATTATGTCCTTTCCAAGGGTATGTGCCGGGACAAACAATGACAACCATCGGGAAGTAGGAAGCGTAGCCACAACCAAACAACACACAACTGGGAATAGAAGCTGGCGGGGAATGGGAGGGGGTACTCCAGGAACGAGAATAGGAAAAAGTGGATGCAAAATAAACTTAATTTACGCTTATTTGCGCTGACAAATGTTTTCGAAGGAGTGCAACTTTTAATTGCAAAATTTATTTCATTTGCCCAGCCGAAGCCAGAGCAATTGCCACAAGAGTTAACTCGGTTAACCGAGCAAATGTTAATTGAAACAAACTCTGTTGTTTATCACTTATCACCAGAACCAAATAGAAAAACAACCAAGTCCCTTGATAGTTCCACATCACTGTCAGTTCGGCGGTGATAATTACGAGTAGCGGAGCACTTTGCCCGAGGGCGGCCATACGTCATGGAAAGCTGTCAATAGGAGGCACGATTTATGGCCCAGTTTAATCAGCATCCGGCCGCCATAAAATGCGAAATCAATTTTGCCATGGCCAGCACAAAGTTCTTGAAAGTGGCAGAGCAAGAAATGTACATTAGTTGGGGAGGAAAGTGGTGTCCTCGCACTTTTTGCGGGTCGTGTTTTAATATCCTGCAGTTTTTGCGGGTGCCAGGGTATGATGTACTCGCACTGGAAAGGATTTTTCAGTTGAGGAATCTATATATATTCCTGAATCCTTTCAATTTATTCGGAGGAATTACAAGGGGTTTTACATGCTTTTTTTTAGCTGCAATGTCTGAGGGACATTTTCAGATTTTACTTGGAATTTGTATAGTATTGTAAGGTAATTATTTATTCATATTATTCATATATCCTGTGGGACAGCCACACTTTGGATTTTTGTATGAGAAAGTATGCCATGTTTTTTCCCTACTAAAAAACCCGGTATTCCATGTTCGGCTCCGCCAGTGCTTTTTTCGAGCTTCCATGCCGCAGGCGGAATTTTCATTAAAGCATTTCTGATGTCTAATTTGCATATTTTTGCAGCTGGCCGAGTTGCATGCCGACACTCTGAGGCAGGCATGTGACACGTTAAGCATTCAAAAATGGGGAAAGTAGCTGGGGCAGTGCAAGGCAGGCAGGGGGCAGGGGGGCGGAGTGCAGCACTCGAAAGAAAAGTGCAAGCCGCTTTTTGTTGCCGCCGCCTTTCTCTGCTGATGGCCAGCTGTCAGTGGGCGACGCCCCACATCCTTTTTTGGCTCAGATTTTGGGGCCAGGACAAAGTGTCGAGTGGCAACACTAATTCGCATGCTGCCCGGAACAACAGCAACAGCAACAGCAACGGCTGCCAGTGAACATGCAAAGAGCACACACACACACACACACACTGTGTGTCCTCCGAGTGTTTTTTGTTGGATTTTCAGCTAAATTTGTGCCGGCGCTTTTTGCGCTCGCTTTTTGTTAATTTCCAATTTTCAGACCACTTCTGGCGGGGCGGGCGGGGAGCAAGGCAGGGGGGCGAGTGTGTGCACAGCTGTGTGTGTGCTGCGTCTTCGGTCAACATATCGTTGGCATTAATTCAATTACTGTTTGCATATGGCCAGAGAACGGAGATCCGAGGGCCAGGGAGAGGGAGGCGAGCTCATGTAAGTTTCATCGCTCCGGCGTTTTTGCTCCGCTTAAACGGATGCAGCAGGGCCCTGGATGCACAGGATGCAGGATACATGAGATGTGCACGCCCCCCGAAAGCAGAGCCTTAAATTGCGGCTCAAATTAAGGCAGAAGCTTGCACTGAATTCCAGGAGAGAACCTAAACTCTTTAACCCGAAACTATGCTCAGAGTTGCCGGAATATTTCTTGTATCCTGTAGCCTTGCACTTTTAGAAATATGTAGATGTACTCACCAAGGCCTTGGAACACATGGCGGATGAGAAGGATTCAAGGCTTTATTAGTTCCCCTTGATGCGTGCTGCCTTTAAGCCAATTTTGTCTCTAGAATGCAGATCCTGTTTGGCATATTCCGTTACAGTCGAAAGGATTGCCTTGCACGCGACACTGAGACAAAATTCGGAAGCTCAAGACCGACCGTTCAGAGCGATCGCGACGCGTTGTTTTCGAGGCTTCTGCCGCTGCAGCCGTGGGTGCGAATGAGCCACCAGCCGCCAGATACTTGGCCATTTATAATCTGGCCCAGAAGTCAGAGTGGTAACTGGTAACAGGTAACTGGTAACTGGCTAAGCGCCATCGCATCGCCGGACGATGCTATTGTTAGATATGCCCACCTGTTGGCCGTCGGTAAATGGCCAGAAACGAGCGACTGTCATTGGGAGCGGAAAAGCCAGCGGAACGCTCAAACTAATTACTCCACTATCACAAGGCCTGTAAATACAGGGGAGGGCGTTCAAATAGCAACGTTGGGTGGGGAATAATAAATGGGTCTTTCTTTTCCAAAGGGTATTATAATTATATTAAAATTTTTGAACTTAATTTATTTATTATTTAACCTAATAAAAACTAACAAAGAACAGCCTTCCGAATTGAACTTAAGGCTGTTTTGACTTTGTTATGAATATTTTTATCACTGAGATGTTCTTAAAATTAGGACAAAAATAAGGATCCAAAAATGCGTAAACCTGAGGTCTTCTTAATAGCATATTTTGGTCAAAAATGGAATGACAGCTAAATGCCGTATAAGGTTCGATTCGCCGTTTAAATCTTAATTAGTTGACAATAAAATATTTTAAAAACAAAAAAAAAAAATTTTCGCCAATTTTTCAAAAAATGATAAGGGGTTACATCATTAAAATTGTCAAAAATTGGCAAAAAATTAATTTTTTCTGATCTGTGAACTCAATGTGCAGATTAATTAACTTAATAAAAACTAACACAGAACTGCTTTCCGAATTGAATTTAAGGCTGTTTTGGCTGAGTTATGAATATTTTTAACCATGAGTTATCCCTAAAATTAGAAAATAAATAAACCCATACAAGGACCTAAAAACTTATGGTCTTCTTGAGAGCATATATATATATACATATAAATATCTTTGTTTGGTTACTGGTTACTATTCTTATTGACGCTACCCCCGCTGTAGCTTCCGAGTAAGAAGGATAAAGCTGGACGTTACCGTGGCCGTCGTCATCGGCGGCATTATATACAGAGTATTTATATAGCCCATATATATATCTATTTGTGTACCGAGGATAGTGTGCAGCGGTGGCAGCCTGCTTATCGCCACTCGCCCAGCCGACAGAGAGAGAGGGGGAGATAGGGAGAAGGAGAGAGCGAGGCAGGAAGAGTCGTCTCCCACACTGCAGCGGAATATCCCGGCGCGCTGATAACATTTGAATTTTCGGCTTGATTTATGACCATAACATGGAACTAACTCCCTGACATATCGGAACAAGCTACAGCAAAAATGGAAACAAACGCTGACGCAGTCGAGATCGCGAGTCGAACCGAGTTATTATTGGCATATTCATGACTGACTTTAAGTTACAAAATATTTTACTGATTAGGCAATGTTTTTGTGTTCTTAATTCCAGCAAATATTCAAGCTGTTAGCAAATAGAAACGGTTACCCAATAGAGTTCTCAATTATTCCAAATAATTAAATATAAATAGACCAAAGCAAACAAAAATTCAGTCGGCAGTCTTTCATTGAAGTTTGCCTATTTTCCATGCAGTTTCACATTGAAAACCATATTTAAACTATATTTATTGTATTTCTTTGCTCTGATTGCTGCTGATTGCTAAGATTTCTATTGTATTATGCTCTTTAAAGGGATTATTTCAAAGCGTTTTATAATGTATTTTAATTTGCAAATTCTAGATTGTTTAACTTCAAAGCAAATAAGAGAAAGAAGTTTGATCACAGAATGAAAAATCTATTTTCTTTTTACTTACAATATTTTATTACGAAAATATACCAATAAAACGTATTCCAAAATTTTTTTAGAAGCAGATATTTAAAAATAAATGTTTCAGTAAGCAAAAACATCACAGAAATGTATTTTACATTATATAAGTAAGTAGAAAAATAAAAATAACTATACTTAAAAACTCTTTAGAAGCTGAAATTTTATAAAAATATATTTTACATTATTTTAGTAAGTTAAATGTCCATAAATATCAGAAAACCTTTGAGCTTAATTAATAATAATTTAAATAAAGTTGTATTTTTCGAAGCTCTATTTTCGAACCTACAAAGTTTTGAATTTTTCAGAGCATTCCCCTGGTGTGAGGTTCATCTCCTCCTGCTTTTCCGCATTTTCATTTATCTTCGGGGCGCTGAGCATTTCCCATAGCTGCTCCACATATTTGCCAAGCGTTTACTTTTGGGTTAAACGCTTTTATTGCATTCTGCAGATGCCAATGTGACGTTGTCGGTGCCATTATTGGCTCTGGCTCGCCCGCCGCTCCCCTCGGCTCCTGCCCTCCACTTGCGATCTAATAAACTTTACATTTGTTTGGCTTGCGTTTTTTCTCTCAGATTGCCGGCTGATATTGCACAGCCTGGGCTGGGTTTTTTGCGAGGTTCCTCCGTTTTTATAAGCTCCGGGTTCGCTCCATTGTTGACTTCTTTTTGATGTCCTGGCCCTAGTCGTGGTCCTGGACGGACTCCTTGTGGCTTTCCGACTCTCAGTTGCTCTCCTTTCGGACATTTACTTAGTCCATCTCTCTGCCCGCCCCTTTACGCCTCCCTTTTCCGGCGACTTTGACATCTTAAAGTTCATCAAATAGTTGTGGCCACAACTTCTGCTTCTGCTTCTGCTTTTGTTTCAGTGTGTATTTTTTTACTGCGGTCATGCCTGTGGTTTTCGCCTCGCCTCTATTTATTTATGCAGATCTCGGTTTTTCCATCAACTTTCATTTGCTTTGCTTTGGAATGCATAACAGGGTTATAGTAGAGGAGTTCTGTATATATTTTTGGGCGAAGCAATTAAAAAGCATTGTTTCGGCGCACTACCGGGCGTATGCGTAATTTCCTGCTGCCGGAAACAAGAAGCTCTTGAAAACATTTTAATTAGAGAGAATTTCTCGTGATTTAGGTGGAGAGTTTTCAGGGGAAGCCCAGAAAACCCGAATACAATTTAGATTTAGAATTAAATATTCCAAACTATTTATTAGATTTAGTGAGAATCTTCAGCAAACATTAGTCAGGGATTAGTAAAGCCAATGGAACAATGATTTCCTGGGGAATATTCCCCGTCCCGTGGCGCCCGTGGAGCTTTGCTTTAATTAATTTCCCGCTGCAGTTCGTCAGGTATTTGGGATTACACTACTGCCGCCGCCCCCTAATCAGCGCATTATCTTTACGGGGACTGACGCACATGCACACGTCCATTGCCGCATTCCCAGCCGCCCTGGGAGCGGCGTCCGGGGGCAATCAAACGCCCACCGGAGTGCGGAGCGGTGCACATGCCTCGGAGGAGCATAAATCACACAAAACTATTCCCTACACGGACACTTATCGGGGTTTTTGGGCGAATGATTGCCACTGTCATTGCCACCGCAGCGCCGACTCTCTGTCTATTTAGCCGTATATCTATGTGTCGGCATGTGTCGGCTGCCCTTCAATTTTATTCAATAAGTCCGTTTATGAGTCCGCCACACTCCTCTGTCTCCATCGACACTGTAACTAATATCGAACACGCCTTTTAATTGAATTTCACGCGCTCCCCATAAAGTCACAGCGTGTCCAGTGCCCAGGAGTTTATGGCTGTGTGTGTGGCTGTGTGGGTGGCTGGGTATTTATATCTCTGTATCCGTATCCACATATATATAGTATCGCTGCCGTCTCCTTTAATTGCCTCGCTTCTTGTTATGACAATCGTAAAATCCAGCTCTGTTATTGCAGTGTTCCTAGTTTATAATAATAATAACAGTAATAATAGTCAGTGACATCAGGGCGTATGCGTTATGGCCTGCTATTTGCGGCGAGAGCTTGCAAAATAAATCGAATAACTCATTACCCGGAACTGTTCATTAGCTCGGTGCAAGTACTAAAGGTCACCCCAGCACTCCCCCTCGCTATTTGGGGGCGGAACTTGTTTGGTTTTTAATTACCAGCCGATAATTGCGATCGAAATTCTACTATCAACTGCCATTTGGTCGGGCAAAGGAGAAGCCCGCTATCAGCATTCGGTGACGTAGTACTGGCACTGCGATAACCGGGCGTGAAATTGTTGTCGTCAGCCTGCTTAGCCCACGTTATGGGTATTAAATATATCAAGATCTTGGCTGTTATTTTGGGTAATTTTTAGGCGCAGCTAGGGAGTTACCGTGAGATAAAATAAGGGGTAGTCTGTTTAAAGATAATGAAAAGTATTTAGACACATCTATACATAGGCCTTATAAATGATATTAATATTGATCTTTGATTATTATTTTATTTTATTGTGCGGATATAAGTAATAGTACATTCTGATTTTATTGTAACATCCGGACAATTTTATTGGAATTAATTCTGCCTGTTCTTGCTAAATCTAATCTTCAACAATTTAATCTAAGAAACCTGTGGTTCCCACCCTATTACTCAGGAAATCGCATTCCCTCTTATTTCATATTTCCTAATTATTCGGATGTCGGCTTCCTATAACGGACTTTTCTCAATTAGGCTTTTATAGAGTGCTTCCCCCGTGATTTGTAAACCACTCCACTTGGCTTCGATTCCTCCAGTTATGTTATCTGGCTTCCTGGCCAGTTTTTAGTTGTTTTATAGGCCGCAATTTGGGCTAATTAGTCACTTAGCCGTGTGCTTTCGATGCCTATCAGTCCACCCAATGCCTTCGCCTGACAGAGGCCAGAGGGTGTCGTAAATTAAATTATTCGAGTACGGGTACGAGTGCGAGTGCGAGTACCAGGTGATTTTTCTTGGCTCCAGCTGACTCGAGTGCGGGGCAGCGAGTGAGTTGCCGGGCGGGTGACTGACAGCAGATGGACGGGGACGCAGACGCGGAGTGGCATTGAAAATTGTTTTACTACGGGGCCATTTACAAAACAATTACACTTATTTTTGCGCCATTTAACAGCACTTTCTCCGACTGACAATCCATCAGCGACTGCTGCTACTCCTGGCTGCTCAGCGCAACGCGGAGCTCCTCGACTTCATTTCGTCCTGACAGCTTTGAGTGGAAATAAACCTTGGCCCAGGCCAGGCCTGTACACGCGGGGAAATTATTACCTAATTTATTATTTGCCATTGAAAATATTGGCATTTTCATTATGTACTTTTCCTATAAGAAAACTCTGTGGAAATTATAGAAAATCCTTGCCAGATTTGGATATAATATAAAGTTTAAGGCTTAGGTTTATAGAACCCAATATTAAATCTTTTAAAATTTGTAAGAGCGGTATGATTGGAATATTTTAACATAAACTCCCGATTTATTTCAGTGCATCCTCTGCAGTTGCAAGGAACTGCTTAGTATGCAGCTCAGCCCGGAGAGCGGCAGCGACAGCTGAGGAATTGCAGACCTGCAATGGCAGGTAAACAAAATTAATCATACGCCAGGAAATACCAGGGCGTTCTCTTAAAAAATTTCGGATAATTGAAAGGTTAGCTGCGGAGTGAGTCGACTTGAGAACCGAAATAAAATGCTACCCCTTTGTTTAACCATTTGTTAGATAAAGGCAATCAAGTCAGGCTCTTAACTCACTTTAATCTCTCTACTTCCATGTCTTAATACATTTTTAAATTGAATTAAATATGTACAAACACAAAAACATAAATATCTCTAAAGAGAAGACTCTTCATGCATCCTGCTTTAGAGTCGAAACACCCAGTTTGCTGTTCATATTTTAGATAATTAATCGTGTTTATTCAGATGTTTCAACCACATAAAATAATGCGTTGAAAGCACGGAGAAAATCTTTAGATAATCTATTAATATATAGCGTTCTTTCCGGCTTTAATCATGATTGAATTAAGCAGGATGCTTGAAGAGGCGAGCCAGCCTCGTGGCATATGCCACTTCCGTGGAAGGACTGCTCTCTGGGCCTGGGGTCGTCGAGGTGGGTTCCGGCACTGGGGACAAGCCAGCCAGGCAGTCCTGGAACTCATCGTAGGACTTATCGGAGCAGACCTGGTAGTCGCGAGTGGCCTCGTTGGTGCAGGCATCGCGGGTGAACTCGTAGAGGGAGATTTCCTGCGTCAGCGCTCCGATGTAGACCGAGGCGTTGTAGGAGATGCCACTGGCCACCTGGGAGTGATTGGTGCCCTGGAAATAAATACGCAATTAAATCACCGCAGAGCTTCAAGTGTTTCTCATACGAAATTACCTGAACGGAGTAGCAGCTGAGGGAGTCCAGGCTGTTGCTGCTCTGGTCGCACTTGAGCAGGTACTCGCAGGCGTTGTAGGTGGAGTTGCTCAGGGTCCAGACATAGGACTCGTAGCGCTCCAGGGTGCCCTCCTTGCCGGACTCATACTTGCTCAGGCACCCATCGTAGTCTTCCCGGTACTTTCTGTACTCCTCGGCGAAGATGTCCTGGTAGTAGATGAAGCAAGAGGTGGCCAGGGCGGGATTATTGCGCTGCACCTCGCTGGTGGCACTCATGATCTCGAACATCCTCGAGGGCCCGGGAACTAGGTAGGGGTTCGCGGTGGAGGCGCCGATGGCCACGGCGGCCAGCAGGATGGCGATGCAGTAGGCTTGCATGTTGCTTGCTTGACGGTTCGTTCGTAACTTGGTCTAAACCGAGGAATTGCCTTTGTTTTTATAGACCTCATACCGCCACAAGTTATCAGATCGGTGAGTCTGTTCTTATATCTTACCGGTGATAAGAAAAATAATTAATACAACTTCCGTTACTTTGGACACTGAAAAAAAATTAAAAAGCAGATTTACTGTCTGTAGATCATCGAATATCGTTTAGATGATTATTGGTAAATTATTACAGTCGTAATTAAAACAATCCTTATTATTGTGAAAACTTTTCTTAGTTAAGCTAATATCTTAATTTTATAATATAAGTTTTGGTTCAAACTTTCTTACAATATGATGAATATGAGACTTCTATAAATAATATGATAATATAAATAAATAAAAATCGCCTTACAATTAGTAGTGGAACTTTTGTCTAAAGACATATACCTCTTCATTTTTAAGAAGGTATTTACCACTGCCAATATTTGATAGCTTGGTTCCCGGAAATAAATAATTTATGACTTAATAGTTTCCTTTCAACTTTCATAAAGAAATAAAATTAGTGAGCAAGTATGGTACCTGATTATAAAGCTTTAAGCACTGTTAACTATAGTTTTTATGTTATAAATCCTTTGTTAAATCGATTTAAAGTATAGAGAAAATTTTTCTTAAGTCTGTAAGTGTAAGGAAAAACTTATTGATTAAATGTTTACTAACCTCTTCTCTACATTACCTAAGCTCTAGTCTTATCTTGTTTAATTGATTTGTTGAAGTATTTTTAGGATGATGAAAGTAAGTTAAGTTAACTGAAGATAACAATCTCCGGTCTTGCTTATCAGATCAAGAGTCATATGTCATGAGATTTTTAGATAACTTTCTTTCTAGTTACATCTTTTTAAACAGCTTTAGGGCCCTTCAAAAGGAGCTGATAACAACTTTAAATTGCTATTATTCGGCGTTATAAATAAAGCATTTTTCTAATATTAGTTTCGATAATAAAATTAAATATAATTACTATTTATCAGCAGGAACTGGGTGCAGCTGACTAACCCAATTCTAAACCAATGCAAAAGGGGGAACCCCGGGAACGTTCTAGAATTTATAATTTCATTTTCAGGAAATGGGGTATTAACGACTTGCATACTAAAGGTTAACCATTTTGGTTTCAGTTCAAGAGCGAACAAGAGACAAAATCAGTAAATGGAATTTTCTGAGAGATATAATTTATATCCCTTAAAATTTCCCCTATTAAATATAGGTATTAGGGATTTATTACAATCCCTCCATCATGAATCATAATTATTTATGAAACTAAGTTAATAGATTGACTGGCTAAAAAAGAATTGGCGGGTATAATTTGATAACATGGTTATCAGAACCCGAAGAAAGATCTAATCGAACCTAACTGGGTGGCATGAAAATTTGATATATGACATTCTTATAGGGGAACTCCTTTAAAATCATGATTTAGAGAACTTAAAGAACATAGTTGCTGTCTGGATAAGGAAGCCGACATCCGGAGACAGGTTTTCGATTATGTAGAATTTTTATGATGGAGAGTACGATACGATATCGATCTTTGTTCGGGTTCTGATAAAAAATATAAAATGTTATCAAATTATGCCAACCCACTAACTCAGTTTCTTTATCCGGGTCGCTCCCAATTCCATGTATTTTTATTTATTTTATCGCCCAAGTGGCGAAATGTTGGGTTAGTCACTCTTAGCCAAAGTGCTTTAATTGGCCAGACTGCGGGGTATTTCTGTGCCAATTAGTCAAGGAATTTGCGCATTAAAAACTAGATCATTTTCTAAAACGAAGATCGATCCATCAGCGTTAATCAATTAATTAATTAAGGCACTCAAATTCAGAGCAGAATCGGTAAATACGTATTGTTTATATTTGAGGAATCGTCTAGAGGTTACTTCCTAGAACACTTCTCCATTATCTCCCTTACTCACCAGTGGAAGAATTGAATTGCCTTTGTCTGGCATTTAATTTGACTTAAAAATATAATCGGCATAATTCCAGTTCTAGGAAAGCGATCAAGTCTTTGATATGGAAGAAGTTTTGCAATTTTGCACACGAGTTCCCCTTTATACGCATTATTTATGACCATAAAGGCCAGAATTGGGGCTTGTCATCCGCCCTTATAATGGCCAAAATCGAGGTTATGCAAGCAAAACGGAAGAGGAGTGGCATAAGATAGAAATTAGAGTGTTTTCGTATTAAAAATACGTATGAATACCATTTAATGCCGATCGTTTGGCGAGGGTAACAAGGGAATGACCTTCAATCGAGGTCTGATATGTGCGAAAGCGACTTCCGTTTTAGGCAGAGATTACCAACTGGACTCCAAGAAAGCCCCAGTAGCCCAACCCCAAGTGTAGTGACTCCATGGACAACACTATTTTTATCATCGATCGGCGATATCAGAAAAGCCCCGGCGATCACGGAGCTACTGGCAGCTGTCAACTATTTTTGGGGCCCATAAAAGCGTTGGCCAGTCGCCGGTTTAGACCAAGTTACGAACGAACCGTCGAGCAAGCAACATGCAAACCTATTTCATCGCCATCCTGCTGGCCGCCGTGGCCATCGGCTCCTCCACCGCGAACCCCAACCTGATTCCCGGGCCCACGAAGATGTTCGAGATCATGAGTGCCACCAGCGAGGTGCAGCGCAATAATCCCGCCCTGGCCACCGCCTGCTTCAACTACTACCAGGTCTCCTACGCAAGTGACTACGCGCTGTACCAGGAGGAGTACAACGCTTGCACGCACCAGTTTGAGGCCGGCAGGAGCGGTGTCCTGGAGAAGTACAACCGCAATGTCTGGGATCTGAGCAACGCCACGTACGATTCCTGCAAGGCCCTGATTAACTGCGACGATCAGGCAGACAGTCTGGACTCCCTCAAGTGCTACTCCGCTCAGGTAAGTTAAATTAACTAAGCAGCCTTAGGTGCATATTTATGTACAACTTCATCATTTCATTTCCAGGGCACGACCAACTCCGAGCAGGCGTTCACCATTTCCTCGAATGCCTCTATTGCCGTTGGAAACCTGGAGAAGGAGATCACCGTCATGAATCTCACCCAGATACAATGCTACGATGACTCGTCCCGCAACTACACCATCCGCTCCCAAAAGACCTCCGCGCAGCTGGACGACTGCCTGAAAGGCAAGTCTGATGTGCCGGAGCCCCCTACCACCACCAGGACGTCACCTACCACCAGCGAGTCAACTACCCCCACTGTGGAGTCCACTACCACCACCAGAACGCCACCTACCACCAGCGAGTCAACTACCCCCATTTCGGTGCCCACTGCGTCGTCCACCACAGATCGAACCTCTTCCTCCGGGGTAACTGCCGAGCCGACAACCGTCTCGCCTTTCCTCCACGGCGAGCCCAGCTCTGAGGAGAAGAAGCAGTGGATGAGCAAGCTGGACAACATTCTCAGGCACCTTCATTAGGAGAAAAGAAGGGCATTAAATGGTTATAAATTAAATAAAGATTGCTCATTGACAAAATCTTTAAAGTGTGATGCATCGAAAATATACTAAAGAGGAACTTGGTTCTTAAAATAAATACATTTTTTTAAGAAGAGTTTATGTTAGGGAACCAGTAGATGGACAGTATGTTCAGGCAACTTCACAGTTGTATACTTAAACAAAGATTCAGAGACTTCTTCTATATTGACCACACCTGATGTCTTCTTAACATCATATTTTGGGCAAAAATGGAATGTCAGCAAAATGCCGTATATGGTTCGATTCACCATTAAAAGCCTAATTATTTAGCAATAAACTACTTGAAAATATTAGAAAAAAAATTTTCGCCAATTTTTGAAAAAATGATAAGGGGTTACATCATTAAAATTGTCAAAAATTGGCAAAAAATTAATTTTTTCTGATCTCTAAACTCAATATGCAGATTAATTAACTTAATAAAAACTAACATAGAAAGACCTTCCGAACTGAATTTAAGGATGTTTTGGCTGAGTTATGAATATTTTTAACATTTATGGACTTAAAAGTGCGTAAACCTGAGGTCTTCTTAGCAGCATATTTTGGCCAAAAGAGGAATGTGAGCTAAATGCCGTATATGGTTCGATTCACCGTTAAAAGCTTTATTATATTTATTATGAATATTTTTAACCTTAAGTTGTCCTTATAATTATGACATAAAAAACCCCATTTAATTACCTAAAAATG
This sequence comes from Drosophila pectinifera, assembly GCA_008042775.1. Lineage (NCBI taxonomy): Eukaryota > Metazoa > Arthropoda > Insecta > Diptera > Drosophilidae > Drosophila > Drosophila pectinifera. The sequence continues at coordinate 95,552 of VNKC01001877.1, forward strand.
AGTAAACCTGAGGTCTTCTGAACAGCATATTTTGGCCAAAAATGGAATGTCAGCAAATTGCCATATACTGTCCGATTCGCCGTTAAAATCTTAATTAGTTAGCAATAAAATATTTTAAAAAGTAAGAAAAAAATTTTTTGCCAATTTTTGAAAATTTGATAAGGGGTTACATCATTAAAATTGTCAAAAATTGTCAAAAAATTTATTTTTTTTTATCTCTAAACTCAATATGCAGATTAATTAACCTAATAAAAACTAACACAGAACTGCTTTCCGAATAAAATTTTAAGGCTGTTTTGACTGAGTTTTGAATATTTTAAACCTTGAGTTGTCCGTAAAATTAGGACATAAACTAAGGACCTAAAATAGCGAAAACCTTGTACTGATAAGTTGGCCTTGAGTTCCAGAACTCGGTTGTAGGATTATTTAGATATAAACTATAGCAAAAACCATCGTTGTCACGTGATTGTGATATTAGTCTTATCTTGGGAGTCACAGGAGTCATTGTGAATGGTTAAAAGAAATGGAATATGTCAAGGTAATCTTATCTAAAATGATGTATGCATAGTTAGTCATAGAAATTCCATATCCAAATGATAGCAGTTGCCTTAAAATTATTTACCAATTTCTTGATGTTCTTGGCCACCTAGCCTGCACTTTTCCCCGTGAGTTGTCAAGGTAATTGAAAGAAGGCGGCGCCCGGCTCTCCAAGCAGATGGCATCCAGTGATGAAGTCAATCTGGAAACTCAAACGAGAAACTAAAACCCATTGCAACTTACTTAATTAACGGCCCTGGACCCGATCCAGGTGGTAAGCTGGGCAGGAAACCAACCTGATGCGATGCAAATAAAACTTTTTGCATTTGCCGTCAGTCGTCCAAGTTTATCAAAGATCCGCAGGACATGGGGCGGCGGCAGGATGTGGACATAGAGAGGGCAAACATGTAAATCAGCTTGGGGAAACTTTTCGCCCCGAGGAGCACAAACAAAAATGCGAAAACAGGATCCCAGGCTCCTGTCGGCCGGGCACTTTAAGGCAGCTAAGGCGGGGTAGCTGCCGAGTTGCAGCCAAGTAAACACGGCCGAGGCATTGCGTTTTATTCAAATTTAATTGCAGGTGCTCCTATTGTTTGTGCAGCTTCCCGCCGGCGGCCTGTTGTCACTGCAATTAAAACAAATTAGAAGCTCCGCTGCCGCTGCCGCTGCCGCTGCCGGGAAGAGATTTCACTCTCCTGCCGAAACGGAGCCAATAACTCGGCGAGCAATCCTCCATCCTCTATCCTCCATCCTGCAGCCGAGCAGTCCTGCATCCCTATGCCTGCTCGCAGGCACAAAGAACACGCAATTAAGATATGCAAATTAGAAGTTGTCCTCGTCTCCACTCCACTGAGCTCCGATGATTATGCAGCGAGGCATGCGGCGCCTGGGCGCTATAAACTTGGCCAACTATCTGGCCAAATGTACAAGTATTTCCAGAGTGAGTCATCGTCCCTACACACTCTACGCTTTTTTCGAATTCATATGTAATTATTATGTCGCCTGTAAATGACCGACAAGTGACTCTGATAAGGCTCAAGTATTGGACATGGAAAATAATCAGCCTGCGAAAATATTGATTTGTAATTTAATAGATAAGGCCCAGGAATCTGTACAATTACTACGAGTCTGAACCATGATTCATAAATGGAAAATGTAAATAAGCACTTCTTTTTAACCCTCTAATAAGGTTGATAGCATTTTCAGGGGTGATCCCTGATAAACAATAAGTGCTCTGCGGCGTCAAAGAGTTAAGTGTACTAATTTTAGCATACTGAAAAGCTTCCTGCTCCCAGAATAAATAGAACCTACATCCGCCACCTTACATGGCCCAGTTGTAGTGGCTTGTTTTGTGCAATGCCTAAGGTCTCTAATCAGTGTTTATTTCTGGCCAATAAGAGCCAGGCAAGGCACTAGAACCGGCAATACTGGCACGTAATAGTTTAGAGTTTCCCAGAAATCGAACTGGACAGCAGACATATAGACTTCACACGTGTTTCGTTCCCAGAATGAAGCACTCCAAGTTGATTAGATTAGTTCGATTCCACGATATCTGCCCACAATATCTGTGTTGTTTATACGGGATAACTCTTTCTAGAGAAGGTTTTTCTTGGGATCTAGCGAATATGCGCACTTTGTCAGATTCTGTGATGAGTTGACATTGATGAAGTGGTGACTTGGCTGCGCAAAAATTCGACAGGATAGAGGTGGAGCTCTGGCGGAGCACCCTCGAGTGGCTTGGCGCAAATCCGATTTTCTAGGGCGGGTCGCGTAGTGGTTGAGTGGCGTTATAAAACCGAATGATAGCCACAACGCCCGACTTTTCGAGATAGCTCGCTTGATAGGCCCAAACAACGGCAATAACACGGCAATAACATTTCGATTTTTACTGGAAACTAGGGGCTGGAATACGATTTTATGGACCACTCGACTGGAGTGCCTATAAATAGTGCAGTTGGCAGGTGGAACCGTCAAAAGCGAACTATCCGTCGGCGAATCTAGAACTATCCGTCGCGGATCTCCAGTAACCTAATAATAGTAGCGATCCTTCGAAAAATGCACTCCAAACTGTGCGTAGTCCTCTTGGCCCTCGGCCTCAGCCAGATCCTGGCCGTGCCTGCCCCCTCGCTGGTGCTCACCCATCCGGAGGCGAACTTCATGCAGTTCCTGATGCAGTCCCGCGACATGGCCAACGACGGCACCCACTCCCTGGACTGCCTCACCTACTACACCCCCCTGCTGAACGAAGCCGTGACCAAGTACAACAACGACTTCAAGGCCTGCCTGGACGAGGCCGCCCTCCAGATAGCCGCCATCAACGACGACACCAAGGAGAACCGCACTCTGATCGACGAGTCCGCCACGGACTCCTGCGGTCTCCTGACGGCCTGCAGTGCACTGACCGAGGCTGATGAGTACTTCGAGTGCTACTCCGAGGCGGTAGGTTGACGCCATTTTATTAACATTCTTTGGTTATTACACATTGAATTAGTCTTGACGATTATCACTTAAAATTTAAAGTCCTTACATCAGTGGAGTGCTTCCAAATCAAGTTTAACTTCCTTATATGCTTTCTTGATAGACAGACATAGGAAATATATTCCTTTTTCAAAGGATATTTTGTTCCAAAGTTCAAAGTATTTGCTATACTTAATAGTTTACTTCTATTATCACATTTACCTTGAAATCTTAGTAATCCCATACCCCCTGATACGATTTTGATATGCTAAAAATATATAAGTTAATATTATTTAAACTTCATGCTGATATGTCATTGATAGCTAGGCTAGTTAGTCAACTCTTAGTAATGATTTTTTCTTGTATTTATTTTTCAGGGCGCGACCAACGCCAAGTCCATGTTCACCATCTCGGCCAATGCCTCCGAGCTGCTGGCCTACGTCAAGGAGCAGGTGCACCTCATCCAGGTGAGCGAGTACGCTTGCACCAACAAGACCCAGAGGACCTATGCCGAGGATACGGCCGACATCTACGAGGAGCTGAGCCTGTGCTTCGCTGGAGCTCCCATTCCGGAGGCGACCAGCTCTTCGGCTGCTCCCGAATCCTCTTCGACTCAGGATCCTGAGTCCTCGACTGACTCCTCATCCACTGAGCCGGAGTCTTCCAGCACCGCTGCTCCCGAATCTTCGACGGATTCTTCCTCTACCGAGCCGGAGTCTTCCAGCACCGCTGCTCCCGAATCTTCCACGGATTCTTCCTCTACCGAGCCGGAGTCTTCCAGCACCGCTGCTCCCGAATCTTCGACTGATTCATCCTCTACCGAGCCGGAATCCTCTAGTACAGCTGCTCCGGAATCCTCTACTGATTCCTCATCCGTCGATCCAGAGTCCTCTACCGTTGCTCCCAAATCTCCCGAGGAGGACTTGAGGCAGATTTATACCGGCACCGGCAAGCAGAACCTTCAGGAGATTCTGAAGAATCTGCAGAGCTGGATCAAGAGCCGTCAAGCCTAAAGTATATTATTTATGCATATAATCGAAGAAAAATAATAAATAAATATATATATCTAAATTATCTATATAAAAGAGAGCGAATTTGTTCTGTTTTTAAAAGGGGTAGCCACTAACTATTAAATCAGTAACTGCAATGCATAGAAATTACCCGAAATAAATCGAAGAAAAATAATGAATAAAAATATATAACTAAACTATGTATAAAAAAGATACCGAATTTGTCCTGTTTTTAAAGGGGCAGCCACTAACTACTATCAGTGACTGTAATGTTTAGAAATTACCCGAAATAAATACAGATTTAGACTATGTAGGGCTTGGACTTTTTTAGAAGTCACAGAACAATAATCTGAAATAAAAAAGAACCCGGTGATTCACAACTCATTAAAGTGCTCGTTATCAAGCACGATAGTCCTCGTCGAAACTGCAAAGTACAGTGTAAACCACCGCTTGACCACCGGCTGTCCGTGGGAGAAACCAATTAAAAATGGGCAGCAGATAAGCAGCCATAGAACTACCTTATATTGGCCATGTTACGAATGCCAGATAACAGGGCTATTTTCAGAGGTTTGGTCAGAAGGAAACTTATTAAAAATTAAGGATCTAATCAAATCTGGGTGCCGATTTCGGCAGTAAGATAGCCACTTAATTAGCTTTTAATCAGTCTGATTTAATGGCCTGTCATTGAAACACTTTTTCGGGGGCTATAAAAAATCAGAGAAAGGCCCAGTGGCCATCAGTTCGAAATCGAGTTCCGTCGGTTAGCCAAGTCCGGAGTATTACGAAATTAATAAATCGAAAACCATGAAGTTCGCCATTGCCCTGTGCCTCCTGCTGGCCACCAGTGCCCTTGCTATGGGCCCCAATAGTCCCGCTCACCTGCTCTCCATGCTGAACCGCCAGCACTTGGCCATGCGCCAGATGATGGCCGCTCCCGAGGCCCGGGCCGACGTCAACGTCAACGACTGCTTCAACACCTACATGACCGCCCAGACCAACGCGGTCAACAACTACAACACTCAGTACATGGGCTGCATGAACACCGCCCAGGACAGCCGCGACAAGGTCACCGACGCCAGCCTTTCCGAGCGGGAGGCTCTCGTGGATCGCACCAACGACATGTGCTCCAGCCTCACCGCCTGCGACAAGCTGCGCGACGGCCTGGACTTCTTCGAGTGCTACAGCGATGCCGTAAGTGTTGTAAATATATATATATATAGATTGAGCTAGATCTAGGAGGAAATAATCTGTGGTGTAGGGCACTAGCTTCTCCAGAAAAAGATCTGACTATTAGTATTCTCGAATACTCAAACTAGCAAGTTAAGTTCATGTCCAATTTATATTGATTTTAAAGTATCAGAGTCTCACAATTTAGTTCCTTACACGTGCTCTTTTATTTCCATAAAAACCTTTTTTTATATTAATTAAGCCACTGCAAATGGTATAATGGCACTGTATACTTTATATTATTGCCCCGTACTATTACTTTTATTGAGGGGACCTCTATACGACTATTAGATCTATTAAACATTGTGTTAAAGGGGAGTTATCACTTTTCTTACATAACCAACCACGTTTAACGTATACGTAATATAACCAATTATCTTCGTATTTTTGATATAATTCAAGTACCCGTATTATTTATAGGAAATGGTTAATTAAAAATTATAAATAAATCTTATCTTCTGTATATTTTTAGTCCAGCGACAGCTACAAGACCATGTTCTCCCTGAACAGCGACTCCAGCCAGGACTTCAATCGCGTCAATGCTGCCTACAGCGAGATCCAGACCACTCTCACCGCGTGCCAGGATGAGTCTCGTCTCGCCTACGCCCAGGACTTGAGCGACTGCGACGACAACTTCCAGGTTTGCTTGAACGGAGGTGTGGTTTCCACTGATGCCCCTGTGACCACCGCTGCTCCTGTGACCACCGAAGCCCCTGTGACCACCGAAGCCCCAGTGACCACTGCTGCTCCCGTGACCACCGAAGCCCCAGTGACCACTGCTGCTCCCGTGACCACCGAAGCCCCAGTGACCACCGAAGCTCCTGTGACCACCGAAGCCCCAGTGACCACCGCTGCTCCTGTGACCACCGAAGCCCCAGTGACCACCGAAGCTCCAGTGACCACTGCTGCTCCCGTGACCACCGAAGCCCCAGTGACTACCGCTGCCCCCGTGACCACTGAAGCCCCAGTGACCACCGCTGCTCCTGTGACCACCGAAGCCCCCGTGACCACTGAGGCCACCACCGAGCGTGCTCCTGAGGAGGATCTTGGCAGATCCCTGCTTTTCGCCCAGAAGGGAATCTGGGGCCGGCTCAACCGCCACTTCTAAATAAGTGACCGCTAATAAGACCTAACGATTATTTATTGCTTTAAATTCGATTTGACTCGGGAAAGTATGGATTCCCAATAAAGACGGCTGAGTAAAAAGCGTAGAATACTTTTGGGTTGAGGTGGGAATTGATTGCTGGGAAGGGGTCAGCCCAATGGCGGGGTTAGAACTTGCTGGAGGGGGAGCAGAAATATATCAGAAATTAAATGTATTTAAGCGATACAATACAAGATCAAGTGAACACTCCATAACCCCTTAAGCCCACGTCGCTGTGCCGGAGGTATGTCTTATCGGGGATTGTGGATAGATTAAAATAAAAATAACTAATTCTACGAATCGAGTGAGTTTAAACCCCTTAAGACACCTGGAACTACGTCGCTGGTCGAGAGGAAGTTCTTATCGTGGCTGGGCGACAGCTTAATGACATGTCTCTCACTTTGGAGCTGGACAGGCGCCAGTAGCCACCGGTGTAGTGGGTTTTTACACTACGCTCAAGAGACTGAAAGAGAGAGATCGGATCGGAGGGCTCTGACTCTTAAATGAAGGTGCACGCAGGCAGATAAGTGGAGCACCTGAACTTGCCGTAGATCGCCGGCCTTCGGCTGGCCAATAAAGGCGAGGGGTTCGCAAGAGCGAGTTATTAGGAAATGATCAATTAGCCGAGCGGCACTCGAGGCGTCGTTGTTTGGGTTCGTCGGCGCTTTCGACATTCGAGATCTGCGGCCAAATGGAAACGCCACGCCACATCGGAAAGTCGGAGACCCGCTGTCGCCTCTGCTGGCTTTTGGCCATATCACTAGTGCTCCTCCTCCGGGTGGGCTGCTCGGCGGAGCTGGTGGACTGGCCCCCGGCTATGCCGGACCTGGGGATAGACGACTGCCAGGATGAGTTCACGGTGGCCTGCGCCAATGCCTCCCTGGTGTACTCCGCCTCCCTGGAACTCTGCCAGGAGAAAGCCAACGAGACCATTGCGGACCTGGTGGTGGACGTGGAGCTGGAGCGAATGCAGATCGAACTGGGTCGAGCCTCGGTCTGCGGAAACTTGCAGGTCTGCGACGTCCTAGAGGATAACCTGGAGTACTTCAAGTGCATGAGCGAGAATGTGAGTACAGCTCTATAGAGAAAGAAATCTGTGAGATATGCAGTCCTTAGGTAGTCCTTTTCCATCCATCTATCAGGCTCTTTGATTCCCTACCTTTCTCCCTCAGAGTAACAGCAGCTTGGGCATCCTGACCGAAATACACTACAATGCCACCCACGCCCATACGCGAATGCGAGAGGATTACGATGCATTGTACAAGTCCTTCCTGCTGTGCAGCCTGGACGCCCAAAAGGACTACATGGAGGACCTGAGGGAAGCGCACAGGGAACTCACAGAGTGCCGAGCGGAAATCGATGAACTTATAGTGTAAATAGGGCTTATCTGTTATCATGTAAGCAGGAAATAGAGGAATAAATACTATATGTATGAAGCCAGAATACTATTTAGATAAGTCTCTTTTATAGCTATAAGACCATTAATTGTATATGTAGCCACCTCTCAATAAATGTAATCTAACTTGTACTATTTTTGTTGCCACTCTTTCAAAACAAATATAATAAATTCCAGAAGGGTCTAGTATATAGTATCAAGAACAGGTAACACGGGAATATATATTTCCATTAATGGGTCTCGTTCTGTTGGAGACATTGGTCGAGAGACTGGAAGATCCTATCCGTGCCCTCGACATAAGTACGTTCGGTTTGGTTAGTGCAGAGATAATGCTCCATCTCAATGCTGCTCAGATGCCTGTTCAGGATCAAGGCCTGATCGGAGGCATTATAGGATATATTGTAGACACTCGTCAGCTGCAGTTTGGCCTGGAAAATAACAAGAACTACTATAGATTCCCCTATTCAATCTTCCTTACCATTTTAGCGAAGCAATTGAAAAAGTCCAGGGGCTCTGTCAGGGCCAAGCACTGATCGATGAAGGCTGTCATGCCCAGGGCAGCTTCTCGTATGCTCTCCTGAGCCGCACTGGCCTCCAAAAGAACTGACTGCTGCTCTGTGGTGGCCTTCTTCTGGCAGCCACTGTAGGCCTGGGACCAGGTGGCTCCTTGGCTTTCCAACTCCGGCAAATATTGAGACAAGCACTTCTTGGTATTGCCCAAGTTGGAAGCGGTTTCCTTGCCCAAATCAGAGTAGTGGCACAGACTGTTTAGGGCACGCGGCTGATTGGCAAGGGCCTGTAAGATATCCTTAAGAATTATAGGACACAAGTAGGATATAAACCGACTTACCCCTAGGGCCAGCAGGAGAATGGTGGCTATAGCTGCTTCCATGTCTGACTGACCGAAGCGGAGGTAGTTTTCCAGCCGAAGTTGGTAATGTAATCTGACATTGATGCATGGTTTGTTTATAGGCTTCTTATCGCTGGGTTCCGTCTGCAAATATCGATCCAGTGGCTGTCAAACTCATCGCGGGGAGAATTGCATACTTTTGGCCAAAGCCAGCGAAGTTGGCCACGAGCCCAGTTATATGGCTGTGCCATTAATTACCCCACATAATAGGCCAGAGATATATGGGGTTTTGGGAAGCCGTTACCCATTCGTTACAGCAATCGATTCGATTGGATTGTGAGCCCCTAAGCCATGGGCTATTTCCCTTTGACAAGTTCAAAGAGCCGCTGGCAAAGCCACCTTCCGGTGGTGAGCCATCTTGGCTATCGCCAAATAGTTCGGTTATCGTTATCAGCTTTTGACCCTGACTACACGTGAATGGCATCGATGGGGCCAATGAAATGGGAATGGGAATGGGAATGCACATGCAAAGCAATTTGTGGCCTGGGCATTACGCATACGCCTTAATGCTACTTAATTGATCGCCATCCGCCGCCGCCGCCGTCGACGTCGCGCAAAAAGTTCACCGAAATTTCACATTGCCCGAACGGATCAATCATTCGCCCCGTGGCCCGGAGTATATAAAGCAAATGGGCCAGCTCTCCGGCAGCGACAGTCAAGATCCAACCGCCAGCGAACGATTCGAACATGAAGCTTCTGTGCAGCGTGCTAATCCTTGCCAGCCTTCTGGCCGCCAACGTAAAGTCACCCTGACTCACTCCAGCCGCTCTTCCGCTTGTAACGACTTCCGTTTCCGTTTCCGTTTCCGCCTTGCAGGCCATGCCTAACGGTCAGCAGCAGGTCCAAGGCGCATTGAACCAGTATCTGGCGCATGCCACCAACCTGGACACCGTGGTCTCCGCGGATGTGACCTCCCAGTGCTTCAGCCTGTACCTGCCCATGCTGAACGAGGTGGCCGCCACCTTCTCGACCTCCTACCAGGCCTGCATCACCACCGCCAATGCGGAGACCGCCAACCTGACCGCCCAGGCGGAGCAGCAGCAGAAGGTCTACCAGGGCGAGGTCTCCAGCCTCTGCAGCGCCTTCACCGCCTGCGACAGCGACAACGACACCACCAGCTTCTTCAACTGCTACGCCAGCGCGGTGAGTTAACCGGGGGTTAGGATAACTATTGGTTAGTGACTCTATATAGGATTTGCAGAGGAACCAGGTATTTAATTGGGTTAAGAAAGCAGTGGTTTGTGTTAACTATCTGTTAGGATGGGGGATCTTAACCACTGATTTTCATTTGGGTTTCACCCGGGGTTAATTTTATAGTTAGTTAAATTGGTTAAAAGAGTCTTAATGTTAGTACTAAATGCAGATTAAGATAAAGGTATAAAGGTAATATAAGCATATAATTTATAATAAGGTAGTAGCATCGAATAAAGTAATCGTATCTCCCCCAGGCTAATGGCGATGTCTCTGTGATCTACGACATCGCCACCAACGCCGCCGACTCGGCCAGCACCCTGAGCATGGGCATCAAGGCCATCCAGGACACGGAGTACCAGTGCACCAACACCACGGAGAGCAACTACGTCCGCGACACCGCTGCCACCTACGACCTGCTGGACAGCTGCCTGAAGTACGGCGTGCCCACCACCTCCTCTGCCGCCCCCTCCGCTTCCAGCCCCGTTACTAGCTCGAGCGGGGCTCCTTCCTCTGATGCTACCACTGCTGTGGCATCCACCGACGCCCCAGTGACCGTGACCACCGCTGCTCCTGGCACACCGGCGCCCACAGAAGCCACTGAAACTCCGGCTTCCTCTTAGGATCCCAGCGATTCGAGTCAATTGCAAGCAATAAATGAGCATTGAAAATAAACTAGGGCTTTTTTCATCCAAGAATTCTAAGATTTCTGAAACACGATATGTTCTAAGCTAAATAGAGAGTGAGTTAGTATCAGACATTACTGGGGTTTCGTCACAGAAGAGCAGTGGACACGCTCGGGAGGTTAGTTACACCCTGATCGATTTTTTAAGGAACATTTACTTTAATGCTCGACGCTTTCCCGTATCATTCTCTGAGATGACTAGCATCCTACCTAACCGGCCATCTAGAGGGCAGACCGATGGTTCCATCTCTGAAATTCGCTTTAAAGTTTCACCACCCGTTCCGCACATAATCGAGTAACGAGTGCTCGTTCTCGCAGTATATATTAAGTCCGAGACGGCCTTATCGGCGATATATTCAATTATCTGCCCAACCGGCGGCTGTTGCCACTTTAAAGTGTGTGTACACACACGGGCCGGTGCTCAGTCAAAGTTTGTTCTCGGACCATTAAGCACCGAACATGGAGACCCACCGCGTAGTCGCCGCCGTGTTTGCCGTTCTCCTCGCCGGACTCTGTGTGCTCCCCGGACTGAATGTAAAGATATCGGAATGAATTTAGGAATACACTTTCGGGAAACCGAAGTAGGAATACCCTTGCAGGAGGTCAGCGATTTCAAGGGCTATATGTTGTAACTAAAAGCTTCTAAGACCTTGAGAGCTAAACGCTTTGGCTTGTCCGATTGATATAATCTCCAACATGGAGATACAACCTGAAGTTAGCTTCTAGCCTCCGCAAGGGTATACTTATATATATCAGGTAGAGTTCTTCTAACTATTACTCCTTATCCAGGCGGCGCCCGTACAATGCAATGATGGCAGCGGCACCCAGGTCTCGCAGGGTGGCTATCAGTCGCAGACGCAGACCGGACCCGGCTGCCAGCATCAGAGCTCCGAGGACGGATCCCAGAGCCAGAGTCAGTCCCAGACGGGCAATGGCACCCAGTCCCAGACGCAGTGCAGCGGCTCAGATTGCGGAGAGTTCTCGCCCTTTCCTCCACTCTTCACCATGAAGCCCTTTGAGCCCTTTGAGCCCATGGAGCCCATGGAGCCCATGGAGCCCATGAAGCCCTTTGAGCCTTTTGAGCCAATGGAGCCCATGGAGCCCATGAAGCCTTTTGAGCCCTTCGAGCCAATGGAGTTCATGAAGCCTCTGAAGCCTCTGAAGCCCCTGAGGCCTCTGAAGCCCCTGCAGCCTCTGGAGTGGAAGTCTTGGGCCTAAGGAGTGGCGCCTTCGCGCAGCCGCAGGAGCGTCTCTTAAATGCCTAGGAAATGTTTAACATTCCTGGAAAGAAAGCTTCAGAATTTGTTTAAACAAAAATAAACATCAATTACTTAGTTTCCATGAGAAAAATGATTTTTTATAAAGGTAACTTTGATATTTAAGCCGAGAAAGTAGGCCATTCCTCGAATGTCCGTCATCGTACCTTGCCGCTCGTATGGGAAACTTCCTCAAAAACCTAAACCCAATTCAGAGCGGAAAAATGTGCGACGAGGAGAAGGCAGCTTTGGTGTTGGACAACGGATCGGGCTTGTGCAAGGCGGGCTTTGCCGGCGATGATGCACCCAGTGCCGTCTTCCCCTCGATTGTGGGTCGGCCGCGCCACCAGGGCGTGATGATCGGCATGGGGCAGAAGGAGTCGTATGTGGGTGACGAGGCCCAGTCGAAGCGCGGCGTCCTCACCCTGAAGTACCCCATCGAGCACGGCATCGTGACCAACTGGGAGGACATGGAGAAGATCTGGGAGCACACCTTCCACGATGTGCTGCGCGTGGCCCCCGAGGAGCACCCGGTCATGCTGACCGAGGCGCCGCTCAACCCGAAGGGCAACCGCGAGAAGATGACCCAGATCATGTTCGAGTCCTTCAACGTCCCGGCCATGTACGTGGCCATCCAGGCTGTGCTGTCCCTGTACGCCTCCGGCCGCACCACCGGCATCATCCTGGACTCGGGCGACGGGGCCTCGCACACCGTGCCCATCTACGAGGGCTTCTCCCTGCCCCATGCCATCCTGCGGCTGAATCTGGCGGGGCGGGACTTGACCGAGAACCTGATGAAGATCCTGACGGAGCGCGGCTACTCCTTCACCACCAGCGCCGAGCGGGAGATCGTGCGCGACATCAAGGAGAAGCTCTGCTACGTGGCCCTGGACTTTGAGCAGGAGATGCTGCGGGCCGCCGCCGTCGAGTCCGGTTCCTCCCTGCAGCAGTCGTACGAGCTGCCCGATGGCCAGGTCATCACCATCGAGAACGAGCGGTTCCGCTGCCCCGAGGCTCTCTTCCAGCCCTCGATCCTGGGCATGGATGCCTGCGGCATCCACGAGACCACCTACAACTCGATCATGAAGTGCGACGTGGACATCCGCAAGGACCTGTATGGGAACACGGTGCTCTCTGGCGGCACCACCATGTTCCCGGGCATGGCCGAGCGCATGCACAAGGAGATCTCCGCCCTGGCGCCGTCCAACAGGAAGATCCGGATTGTGGGGCCGCCGGAGCGCAAGTACTGCGTCTGGATCGGCGGCGCCATCCTGGCCTCGCTCTCCACCTTCCAGCAGATGTGGATCTCGAAGCTGGAGTACGACGAGATCGGGCCTTCCATTGTGCATCGCAAGTGCTTTTAAGTACTTTGAGCTCTTAAATTATTTTTGTTTTAATTTTACTACAAGCTTTGCTGAACTTTAGGTTCGTGTTTGGAATTTAAATTTATGAATTGGATTACCCTGAATTTCTACATATTATTAATATTTATTTGTGGAAATTACCAAAGCCTTACTGTTAAGGCATATAGAACTGATGAAATGTAGTACATATTCAAGAAAAGATAATATTAAATAAGAAATATTAATAAAATAATAATAAGATATAAGAAAATATGTTGGCTAAGACCCAAGAAGTCTATAACTATTCTAAAAATTATAAAAGAACCCTTAAACTTGATTTTTAAATTTATTTTACTCCGCAGTTAAAGTGTTGTGTACTAGTTTATAAAAGCATGCTACAGATACCATTTATTTCTAAACAAATAATACAAAAATAGCATCTTGTTTTGTTTTTCTTTTTTTCTACTTATTTACACCTTTGGTTAGTCATTAGCAACGTGCCGTGAAATATTATTTATTGCTGATTAGTTTGCTGATAATGTTCTGACAATAAGTGGTTGTGATTTAAGATTAACGCCCTTGTTAAAATACGTAATCTCCGTGATAAGGTAAGCCAGCCAAGCTAATTAAAAAACAACTAAATACTGATTTTTTTATAAGTCTTATTATAGCTTATCACTTTGAATTTTTGTTCGGGAATTTTGGTTGCTTAACTCTTACTTTAAAATTTGAATTTATAAAATTTATTTCAGGTAAGGAGATTAAAGCAATATGTACACCCTTTTACCTTATTCAAATATGCCATGAATGATTCCAAGACTGCATACTTTGAATGTAACTTATTTATACAAAATGTCATCTCGGATTTTCGGTATTCTCCGCCGACTTCTGGGCTTATCGCTTAAATCCCTTAGATCGCAGCGCCAGAAATAATGATGAATGTTCGCCAGAGTCTCGCCTGTGGTTAATGCAATTTTTGTTTTCGCGTCACTGCTGCCGCTGCTGTCGCTGCTGCAGATAAAACTTTTATAATGCGCCCAACTTTCGGCGAACTGTGTGCTACCTTCCTCGGCATTGGGGCAATGGGGGGATACAGCCGGGATCCGGCAGGACTCAGGACGCAGGACGCAGCCTTGGGCGACGTGTGCAAGTAATTGTGGCAAAGGCAAAGGCACAGGCGCCACAATAATCAACGGCAGCAGGATATCGTCAAGCGTTGACGCTGCCGCCGCCAGCTGGCTTTTAACTCATTTTCTGATTAAAATCAGGGCCATTAAGCGTGCCAGCCCGAATCGGACTAAACTTTTTTAATGACCCTGACAATAGTTGCCAGCTCCGGCTCGAGGTCCCGCCCCAGTCCCTTCCTGATCCTGCAGTGTGGCCGCAAAGGACGCGCTAAAACTGGCGCCTGCAACGAACGACGTTGGTCACGACACGACAGGGTGCAGGATTCGGTGTAAAATTAAATTAAAACTGCCAAGGGAGAACGAGTTCTACACAGTGAAAAATAATCCCCCTTAGAGTGTTATCAGCAAGACTAACATTCTCAACATATCGCTACTATAAACCATACCATAAATCTCAGTAAGTAATAGATACCAAAGTGCCCACTAGCATGACCTGGGCTAAGTTTCAGTATCAGGCGATATGCCATGTTGTATATATGTGATTGGCTTTTTTTATTTTATATATTTGTGGTAGTTTTGATAAGGTGTCAACGGCTGCCATGAACCGATCTATATTTAAATCTTACGCGACTAATTGGTATCACAATGCCTGGGGTTTTATATAAAATGCTTATCATAATGTTATCTAAATGCGTAATGAATTTTAATCAACACATTCTCAAATTATTAACGCAATTATTTAAAGGGTTATGACACCGCACAGTTGCTTACATTTCACCAAGATGTGTATTTTTCCTTTAAAAATATAATAGTTTATAGTAAGCCAGCATTCTCTTATATTTATTGTTCAAATAAGTAAGAAGTAGGTAAGAAGTATGACACTACATAGATGTTTGATAATAGATAGATAGATAATAGATAATTGATAGATAATGCACTGGGGCTAAAAATAAATTAGGCTATTCATAGATCTGATTTTCTTGCCGTGTTGGTAAAAAGCAAGTCGAAAACTGTGAAAATATTTGCGAGCCTTCAAGAAGCAGCAGGGCCAGATGGGCGATAGTGGGAATAACAGCAGGTTGGGCATAAAGACGGGGAGCAGCAGCAGGAGCAGGAGCAGGAGCTGGAGCAGGAGCCGAAGGAGGACTCTCAGCGCCAGCTGTCAGCGGCTGCCAGAGCAACGATGTCAATTAGTTTTTGAAGCGATGCTGACCTCCCTGGTTCGGCCCGGCCTCCCAGCCCGCCCACTCGCTCGGCCTTGTCCCTTGGCCAAGTCAAGTTGGCTTTAAGTTAATTGAACAAGATTTCACTTTGCACTTGCAACGCGGCTGCTATTTCCGCTTCCCCTCCTCCGTTGCCATTATTTAATCAAGTTAAAAGTTATTTTTAAATGGAGTGCGAGTGGAATATGCGAGGGCCTCCGTCTGCGGCCGCCTCCATTGCGATTCCGCCGGAAAAAATATTTATGTTCTGATTACTTCGTGTGGCATTCCGGGGCCAAATTGGTTTTGCCATTCGACTGCCCCCGCTTCATTAATGCATACTAACGGTTAACGGGTGTGTATTTTTAACTGTTTTCGTCACATTTAATTTGTGCGAAATTCATATGCCAGCGGAGTCATTTTACATTTTTTTCACTCGCAGTCAATCGAATTAATTGTGGACGGGTCGTCCTGTATCTATCTATCAATTCCATTTATTAAATGCCAACTATTTGATATCCATTTGCGGCGACGAGGCTTTATGCTGAGTCTTCTTAACTTGGTAAAGAAATATCACTAGGGCTGTGAGGAAAACATAAAATATTTAATCAATTAGTGATAAAGTAAAGAAATAAAATAATGAGGTATTTGCTTGAGAATATATCAAAGATGTGACAAGAACTAGCTTACTTTAATTGTAATATTTTAATTGTAAATATTTGATGTGTTAAATAAATTAATTTCCTTTTTAACTTCTTGTTATAAGAGAGAAGAACTTGTTGGTTTAATAAAGAGGAAAACGGGTTATTTCCATCCGAAAAAGTATTTACAAGTTTAAAGTATTTAAAAATTGTAATAAATATTTCTAGGGTATTTGCTGTTCTCTTACTCTCCCTTGGGATCCCTATTATTTGGTTCAATAACATTATTTGCTTGTTTTCCCTCTCGCCCGGCTACAGTATTTCATTTGTCATTTGGCTTGGCTCTTTTTTATAAATTATCTTTGGCAGGTAAAACACCAACACTGGCGAAGCCCCAGCTATTTCAGGCGCTTTACACCTGCTAAAGCCTTTGATTGATGATACGGGTAATTGATAAGGCGCCTCGGAAGTCTCGGCTACATTTTTACTGTTACCACCAACACCTACAGCTACCTTCCCCACCCCGCCCCCGCTAATTGGCTCCTAAGTAGGTGATGTTTAAAAATATTTTAGCGAGGCATTTTCGTACACCTTCGCTTGCTTATTTTCCTGGAAAGGGACAAGGGAGGAAGGGTCTTTGGCTAATTATGCACTCAAAGCTTAGTCAACGAGCTCGTTCCGGGATGGTTTGAGCTAATTAGAGCGTCCAACGCTAATTGCAATTTGCCAGGCTGAGGGACAAGGGAAAAGGAGTAACGGGGGGAAGGGGAAAAATCCAGTCGAGTGTCGCTCAAGTTACTTCAGCTGTTGCTGTCCTTTTTGGCGGCGTTGTCACGTTCTCGGTGGCTGCGATTCGGTATGACTTCATTTCATGGCCGCAGATGTTGCACTTGCCATGCGATTTGCACTTACGTGTGAGAGAGAAGCCCGACATGCACTGGGAGAAAAACTAGCTAAGAATTTAGAAGGAATAATTGACATTTCAAAGGGTTTCCCACGAGAAAACAGACAACTTCCGAGTAAATAAGTTACATTAACAGAAAAATAGTATTTATTTATATACTATATATATATTTATATATTATATTATATTTTATTAAATTGTTGTTTGGGTATATATGTGGGGTGTGTTTGCCGTAAGGTGCAAGCATACCAAAGATTTCTCTAGACAACAAGCAAACGAGTATGAACAAGATGAACGACGAATAAAGACGAATGACGAATAAAGACGTGGGAGCTGAAGAAGACGAGTAAGCAACCAATCGTCGAATAAAGACGTGCGATCTAAAGACGAGCAAGCGCAAGCAACCATACGAAGAAAAGAGAAGAAATGTTCAAATCAGAGATCAGAGAGCACGAGAGAGACGCGAGCAAGCCAGAGAGGGCAAAACACGACGAGAGGAGAGTTGACGACGATCGAGTTTTGTGTTTCTACTTATTTCTACATACTTATATTTTATAACGAATATAATTAATAAAAACTATACTTAATCATTTAACTTAATAAAACAAAATGCCACATATATGTTATACTAGTAATTTTTTTCTGTGCAGCACCACAGGGTGACAGCTTCCGTTGTAACCGAAATCTTGCCTGCCCGCTCCGCCTGAGCCAGACTCGAAAATTTTCTAATTTTCTACTGCAGTGATTTCGCATGCATAGAGAGTGCATGTCCTGCCCCTCGATTTGCCCCGCCCCGGCCGCCTTCCCCGCTCGCCACTATGTTCTGGCCCTTGCTCGGGGCGAGTTCCACTGATTTATGCGCATCAATAAGTTCCCTGAGTGCGATACTTATGCGAAATGTGCCGCAATGAGACGTGGACCGGCCCGGGGCACGTTCAGCCTGCAGTTGCCGTCCGACTTTCCCCGAATCTCCATCCCCACTCCTATTTTCCCCGCCCCCCATCACGGCTGCTTCCACCGCCTGCTGCTCTGTTCCAGCTGCTAAAATAATGATTTGCATTTCGATTTGGGTTTCGATTTCCATTCGGATTTCTGTCGAGATATATGGGGCGGTGCAGACTGAGAAGAATGGCTCAGCTTGTCGACTGAGTCTAATGAGAGTACAGTGCACTGGGAGAAAATAAGTGGCTATAGGAGGGATAATAAAAAAAATATTTAATTGGGGACTTATATCAATAAATAGCAGGGTAATATGAATGTCTGAAAAGTATTTACTTTCATTTATAATTCCTTATATATTTTATTCTGGTGAAATATCATATTATTTGGGTATTTAACTTTTTTTTAAATTTAAATCTATGTCAAACCGATTGATTTCTAACATTTGTATTTATTTGAGAGCTGCTTAAATTATTTATTATTCAAATGCAAGCCAATAATAGTATTTATTTGAATAATTTCAGATGTGTGAACTATAGAAATATGAAATAGTTTATAGATTTATTTGGGTGCAGCCAACAGCCACCCCCCTTAAACAGCTTATCGCCTCGTGTTCGGGGTGGAAAGCCAACTGCCCAGCCAAATAATTCATTTTCGCCGCTTTGTTTGTGGGCCACGTTTACGGCCCCCGCTTATCTTAATGGGTCAAAGGTTATGGCCAGCCTTGAGATGAGACAGTCCGCACTTCCGCCGAGACCGGAGGCCAGAGGCCATAGACCATAGACCACAGACCAGAGACCAGAGACCACCGCTCAGACATCCTTTGCATTCAAACGGCGCACCGCAGTGGGTGTCCAAGGACCCTGGCCAGAGATTAGGCCTGCTTATAGGCAGATTTATGGAGCGGCGGCGGGGGAGAAGCTTTTAGGCCCCCGCCTCGCCGTCCGCTCGATTTGGTAATAAACACACGATAGGAGTTCCATAAGCGGCATTTAATTAATTCGAAAATTACGTTATTTTTCGACTCTGGGCCCCCCTTGAGACTGCTCTGAGCCGGGCCAAGGGCCTCCTGGCTGGCATACTCAACTCATTTGCTAAATCAAGCATGCACCACTTAAATTTTCATTAGACTCTTTCCCAGCTTTCCCTGCTTTCTTTACTTTCCACCTCAGACACAGAGCCAGACCCAGGCCCGGACTGAGGTTGAGGGCAGGAAAAAGAACCGCAGCAATGTGCGCACTTTGTCTTAATGATGTTAAAGTGAATTTAAACTTACGTGATTCGTACGTGAGCTGCAGTAATTGCAGCTGCACTCGCCGCCGAAAGGTGAATGCGCCCGAAAGGGACATGGGGGAGCTTCTGCCCTCCGTCTGAGTCATATTTCTGATATGGTCCCATCATTCAGGGCAGCGCCACAGATTTGGCACATGTGCTCACGTCTGGGCCATAAATATTCCGGGTTAAAAGGCAGCTTGGCAATGGCGTATTGGCAATGCCGGAGGAGCGCCAGATCAAACCATAAATTTAACACGTTTCACCATGTGCAATGTGCAATTGCCTCCCCACATCGCGTATACGTAACGCATACGCATACGTATACGTAACGCCGCCAGCCACCCGTCGCCCATTGCTGTCACATTTGAGCCGCCTTGGTGCACGTTGTCATACGCGAGGCCACGCTCCCCTGTCGGGGCATTTAATTTGTTGAAACATCCCGCTTCTCACCTGCTGCCCCCACCTAGGCCAAGCTATTTAGCCAGTTAAACGCTGCCAGTTGGCCAAATCGAAGAGCCATTCGGCCTGCCTGTGTGCGGGCCGGACCACAGAGCCAGAATGGAAAACCAGGGCTCCCGGGCATCGGGAGGCCTCCGTGGTCTGTCAACGAGCTCGCTGCTCCAAGGAAATGCGGCGTCCGCTGGACACTGCTAGAAAATGGGGATACTTTGAGCTAGATTAAGGCAGGATTATTCAAAGCTAGGTAAGTATCTATCCATTCTGGCTATGATTAGTTCCCTAACTCGTTTTAAGAACCCCAACAATACCATTTAAAGCTCTTAGAGATCAGTTAGCCTAGCCTTTCTCCCTGTGCAACTGCGTTTCCTGTTGCTTCGGGGCCTGGGGAGAGAGAGGCGTGTGTCGGTTGGCCTCAAATTCGCTTAGTTCACTGCCATGCAAGTGTGTGCTTAATTCCGTTTCACTCGGGTTAAACACACAAACACACCGACACACACACCGAGAGAGAGGAGAGAGAGAGTGGGTTTAATCAGGGCGTCGCACTTGGGAAAGGGAATCCCGGCTTAAAATCGGATTTGCCACGCCCAAGCGACGCCCAACCAAGCTTATCGAATTGTTCGCATTATCGTTTAGATTTTAGTGGGCCAAGGAAATTAATTTCGAGAGTGGGGAAGTGAGAGAAGGCGGGCTGGCTGGCTGGCACCTGACATGTAATTACTAAGCCTTAGTAAGGCCCCGAGCATGTGGCATCCATAATCATCATCGAGGATGTGCGAGGGAAATGGCTCCGGAGCTCTCGTCGTCTTAACTCGAAATTTTGCAGCAGAAATCTCGTTAATTCCGGCCAAACAAAGGCATTTCACTTAGGCGCCCTTGCCGGCAAATCCCCCCAGCAAGCTCTCGAATATATAGCACCAAATGTAGGCCATACATTATGATTGTATTTGCGGCTGCTGGCGATATAATGGCAAATTGTATGACAACAAGCGGGGAGCCGGAACCTTTGTTAGTTACTTTAACCAAATATTGCCATTATTCTAACGAGTATTTGCGGGACATTGGCCGTTCGATTATGTGAAACTTGGCCGGGGACTTGGCGCGAGCGGAATCAAAACAAATTACCGCGATCAACAACAATTGTCGTTTGTTATCCTATTAACGCGGCCATATCCCGGGTCGAAGCCAAAGAAATATGGCCGATGGACCGATGACAGCCCGGCACCAGGCGGCATTTCCAAGTGATAAAGCAATAAATGCCAAAAAGACGATACAAAACTTTCCAGCAACTCGACCACAGAATGTACTCCTAAATTGCCTTCTGTCTTCAGCCATAAGTTCGCCTGTGTGTTGTGAGTGTGGTGTGTGTTGTGTGTGCTGTGTGTGTGATAAATAAACGAGCATAAATATCTGACAAATTTATATAAGTAGGAATTATGTACGGGCGGAATGACAGTTGTGGCAACTGTGCTGTGATAATCACGAGCAGCTGCTGGCAAAAGCTAATACTCAGAGAGAGACTCTCATGGAGAGCTTGTTGAATTTAATAAAATATATTACTAATAGGCACACGTAATAGTAATAATATTCAGTGATGGGCAATAAGCAGCTCTCAATGAAATAATTATCTGTAGAGGAATTCCAAAACTAATAATATAATGAAATTATCAAGGCACTCCCTCGCTCAACCTTGGCTTTCCAACCACTACTATTAAGTAGTGCCACCTTGACTTGAATGCCATTACGGGCAGGAGCAGGAGCAGGTGCAGCTATTGGTCATCGTTTGTGCGGTTTTAGCCATTGCGAGTTTAATGGACTCAGTATAATGCCACAGATAAGTGTGTGCAGGAGCGGGGCAGAGCATAAAAGCAAACAAGCTGATTAACAAATAATGCTACCTCACACACACATTCCCACACACAACGGGGATGTGCAAATACAAATATGGCTGGCGGAAGTATTACCCAGGAGCTGGCAACCACAACAGCAGCAGGACATGCATAACTGGTTCCAAACGGGGACTCAGATCGAGTGCGAAGCCATCAAAATTGCATGGGAAAAGCACTTGGGAGCCAATGGAGGAAGCAGGATAATATTATATTCTGTAATGCAATCCTAGTAAAAGGAAATGAAATCATTGTGGTAATTTTCCAGGGTCCCCATTGAAGAGAACCCATAATTGCAGCTCAATGGCACTTGACTCACAGCTGATTAGAAAGGACATTTCTGAAAGAAATCCCTAGAGTGCGAGTAGGTGATGCATGAATATTTGAATAACCTGCCCGGGAGGACACTCGAGTGTTTGATTGATTGTGCGTAAATCTTGAGAGTCCTCGTGTAATGTATTTATTCATGGCTGTCCCCCCGGGGCAGCTTGCATCTTGATTTATGCCGTCTAGACGGGACTGGCTTTTGCAGGCCAGAATGTGTTTATAATTCGATTCGGCTTTCTTTGTTCCTTGCTTAATGAATAACTGCATGATTTCTATGTTTCTGGGGGAAAAATGCAGATTACTTGGGGATTTGTCAATGGCCCAAGGCCCTTGGCTGAACCCAGTGAACCGGACTCGAGTCGAATGGGGACAGCTGCCGGAGAAAGTGTTTTAATTGGACGGCGAAAAGGGTCAAGCGCTTCATAATAAACTAACTGCTAATTCACTGGGGCCAGCATCAAATGGAAAAGCCAAACACACAGCCAACAACCACCTGAAGTTATTTACCGACTCGACAGCGAAGAGGGACTCCGGACTCTGGACTCCGAGGGCCTGCGGCTCTCGGCGAGGTGCTAACCTTTGGCAATTTATGTGTTTCATTATTAAACTTTGCCACCTGCCGCATATTTAGCAACAATAACAAAAGCCAAAAGGCGGCTAGCACACACTCGGCGCAATTTATTGGCCAAACACCTCGGCCAGAGCACTCTACAAATGACTGCCGGGCTTCTAGAAAAAAAGAGGAAACGAGGAAGGCCAAGAGCTGAGAGAGAAACTGAAAATCAATTGAATTGTAGATGCGGGTTAAACATGAAAACAAACATGAGCACAAAACGACGACGCCCAAGTAAATAAAAACATCGTAAAGCCAAAGACCGTACCTCCTGCTACTGGCCTCTTTACACACACGATTGAATGCGCAATTTATGCGGCGTAATTTATGAAAACAAGACCGGAAACAATATTTCTGCTTCCAGCCGGCTACTCCGCTCCGACTTGACCATTATCTGCTGTCTACACACGCCCCAGCTCAAGTCGCAGTTATTTATGTGGATGCAACAGAACAATGGCGGCCCGGAGGCAAAAAACTTGCCACGCCGGCCCACGGGGCGTATGCGCATTTGTTTGCCTTCACACTCGCTCAAAGGGGCTTGGGTTACTTTAATTGCGGAATCTATTGCAGGCGCATTTGCATTGCTGATTGCCCGGGCCTGGCTGGAAACTCAGGGTTCCAGATACGGCAAGGCGGAGACACAGGGAGAAGCATTTAAGGCAGCTTGTAATTAAGACTGGCTCTCTGAGACTCTGATTGGAGAGGAACGATAACTATCACTTAACTAAGGCAAGGGAAATGGTTAGTATTTAAAGGGTAAGTAGTGAGTTTTGTGAGCTGAGCAGACACGGAATTATAGGTTGGCATTTAATAGTAATATATCTAATAAACTAAAAGGGGATCTGCCACCTTTTAAAAATAAAATTAAATATGATTAGGAAACTAGCTTAAGTTAAGTTAAAACTAGTAAGTTCTCTACAGTTTTCTTTCTTTAATATTGCCAGACTTTATTCTATAAGTATTATTTAGCTCAATTTAAGACAACTTTTCTCCTGGTGTATTTTAGATTGCGAGGAGCAGGGGGGCCTCCTGCTCATTGGGCGCCGGTCGCCGGTCGCAGCAACAAAACTACTCGCATAAACAATTTCCACAAATGGCGGCTAACAAAGTGATGCTTTAGGCCATGGCTATTGTGTGCTACCCGGCCCGCTAGCCCCTAGCCACCACAGCCTCTGCTAAGTCGCTTTCCGCTTTCCGCTCGTGCCTTGGCCGTTTTCTTTTATTATTTTGCAGCCCTTTTAGCCCGGAGCCAGGGCCGGGCTCTGGCCAGAGAGAAAGAGCATAAAAATCACGCACTCACAAACAAATAAAATGCTGACAGCATATATTTCCGTTTCCGTTCCGGCTACAGTTTTCAGTTAAACAAATGCCCCGCATATGCGTCCCTTATCCTGCGTCCTCGTGAGTGTGCCAGAGCGGATGTATTACAATTTGGAAATGCCTGCGAAACGCACATTTATGACAAAAGGGATAACTTATCCCTGGGCCCTCCCCTCCCCGCCCGATCCCCTCGGGCGGCTATTTGTTTAACAGAGTTCGCATTTTTATTTTAATGCTAATTCGGCTGGAACCCCTGATGGAACTGGAACTGCACTAAATTAGCAGCCCAGAGATCGTAAAACCGGAGAGGGGACAGCAGAGTGCGGGCACTAAATCGCACTTCCGCCGGAAGTGGCTTGCCTTCTTTCCGTTTTACGACAGCTTCGATTTGATTGACGCAAAGTTCTAGGATAAACACACACTTCACACTCCCTGCGTGGGACTTATATACAAAATCCCTAGCGCCCATCGCCCCTCTCCACGTGTTATTTAATAGCTCGGTCTGCCGCAGCCCGGCTTTTGGTAAATAAAGTTAATTAAATTTAAATATTTGTATTGTGCAGCCCTGGCGGGATTTCTTCTCTCTGTATTTTTATTTTTTGCGTGGGAGAAAACCGCAGCAATGCCGCACACCTCATGCCAGGCACCCACAGGGCCCCAACTTTTAACAGACTCAATGCGGCGTTAAATTTCGTTATTGTGTGTGTGTGTGTGTGTGTGTGATACCCCCCGCTGCATAAACGAAAAAACAGTTTTCGAAAATTTATTACGAAATAATTCATAAAAACGCAGGCCGGCGCGACGCGGCGGAGCATTGTCAAGCGACACCCGCCGCTAAAGAGGCGTCCAGGTGAGCGCTGGGCGGTGACCTCGAACCCCCAAACATCAACACCACCACCCCCCTCCTCCGGCAACAAGCACACACACACACAACTGAAAAACCAAAACAAATGGAGAAATGTCCCTGCTGTGGACAGTTAGCTAGTGTCAGGTGCGGCACAGAGAGAAATAGGTAGTTCCATAATTAATACTAATCATTTAGATATAATTTAGAAAAGAAAATAACTATAAATGTGGCTTAGGAAGTAAGTTTAATGTGAGTAAATAATTATAAAACCAATATGGTATTGATTAAATGGCACAATGTATATTTAAATAATACCAACATAATATTGCTTAAATGACACATTGAATAGTTCAGTATATAGCTTTATACAAATACTATTTACTAGATATTAATATAATTATTATTATATTAAGCTATATAGCATTTATTAAGTATTAAGTACCTTTATTACATTGTTTAAATGGCACATTGAATATGTCAGTATATATCTCTATACAAATACTATTTACTGGATATTAATTATTATATTAAGCTATATATCATTTATTAAGTACTTGGTGCCTTTATTACATTGTTTATATGGCACATTGAATCCGTGAGTATATAGCTCTATACAAATACTATTTACTGGATATTAAATATTATTATTATTATATTAAACTATATAGCATTTATACAGTATTTAGTGCCTTTAATATTCCCCGCCTTTTCCATAATTCTTACATTTAAGTACAACATTTTCTCAGTGGACTGTGGCAGCTAGCGGACAAACATAAATGTCCGTGGGAAAAAAGAAGCAGAAATTGTTAAATTTATATTTATTTTTATGGCTTGGCTTTGTTTCAGACGCAGGCCCAGACTGCCACGCCCTTGTGCGTGCCTGTCCGCCCTATTTTTTGCTGTTTGCTGCCTTCCCTCGGAGTTTACACTTTTTATTTCCATCATTCGGCATTTTAGTGAGTTGGCAACATTTCGGCTTCGACTCAGTGCCAGTCGCGGCTGTGCGCTTAAATGTTTGCACTTTTTGTTGCCATTTTGAAAATATTTTCGGGTCCTTTGTTTGGGCTTTTTGCTTCACGTTTTTTCACTTTTTTCCCGTGTTTTCTTGTTTTTTTTTTGCATTGCGCGCCTCGCACACATTTGTATGCAAATGCACGGGTGTGTCTTTGTGTGTGCAGTGGCACAGTTAAACTGTAGCCGCTTCTCTTTATGCGATGTATGAGTTTTTCCTGCGCCCTTTATGAGCACATTTTTTCTGGTTTATTGGTCCGACCGTTTTTCACATTTCCAGCTTTCCCTTTGCGCTTTTGGCCCGTTTTGCGGGTCCAGCAAATGTTTGCGGTTTTACTTGTCAATTTGAAGTGCATTAAATGGGCCAGCACCCCGCCACGCCCCCCGGCAGGCATTGGAAAAGGTGTCGGGTGGCCGCTTTTTTCGCAGCGCTCTCAGCTTTTCCTTTTTTTATCGGCCAGGGAACACCCGGAATGTTGAGCTCTGCGAATTTCACATGCTCAATATTTCAAACATTCTCCCTGCGAGTTCTGGCTTTTTTCATTACTTTTGCGACAATTAAAGTCCTGTGAAAAAAGGATGCACTCATGGTTAAGGGTTTTCTTGATTAAAAAAAATCAGAACAGGCAATAAAAGCTCATTTAGAGGTCTTTCCCAAGAGATTTCAAGACTCTATTGGCATCCGGAGGAGTATTTCTCTCTGTATCTTAACCATTTTTGAAACATTTACCTTTAAGTTCACTCGTTTTATTTCAAGTTAATTGAAATTAATGTTAAATTTCTGTGAAAACAGCACAAAAGTTGCCACGGCAAGCGCGGGAAACCCTTATAATCTCGCTCCTCGTGTGAGAACACAACCCATTCGATTAAAATTTTACCAAAAGCAATCCCATATGTCATCCCCAATCCGGGCTGGCTGTAAAAGGAATTGTTTTCCAAATTGTTTGACGGTTGCCAGATCAATGCGAGCGAGAACTTGGCCCAAAGTACTTGCGGAACGCACTGTTTGAGCGGAGTTCCCGGCTCCACCCAGAGCACTCAAACATGATTGAAAAATTATACTGTTGCCAGGGGGGGCTGGGCGAGTTTACGTGTACAGGATATATGTATCCTGTTGGCGTGGCTCGCGTGGGGGCGGCGGCTCCTTGGTGGTTGGGTTTATTTAACACTTGCAAACGATTCACGCGGAACTGGCGGGAGCGGAAATACGCAAAAAACGAGCCAAGATCCCCCGGCTCCACTCCGCTCTCCATGTTCCATGTTCCGGCAACGAGCTGGCTGGCTGGCTGGTTGGCTGGCTGGTTGGATGGCTGGAAGGTTGGACGGTTGGCTGGCAGTAAGCAGCAAAAATTCAACACTTTGTTAAAATGTCAAATGAAACATGTCATTTATCATGGCCGCGCTCTCTCCACTCAGGGTTCTCCGTACCGATTCCAGAGTCCTGGGAGCCCTGGGCTCCGCTCCATCCTTGTATCTATGCGGCCGCCGCCGAGTGGATATATCCTGTGCGTCCTTATCTGTTTTAACAAGCGTTACGTTTTCAGCAAATACGCTTATGGCGGGCGACAAGAACCGTCTCAGCGCCACAGCGACTCAGCTCCTGCTTTCGCTCCAGCTATTTCTTGCTTCCTCCGTTGACAGCCAGCTGGGCATAAGGGGAGCGGAGTGGGGTTTGGGTTAACGCAGGGGAAACACTCAGCGAAAAGTTGGACCCTTTAGCCAATTAGTTCTTCATTTCTAAAGGGTATATCAATAAATTTAAAGAGAAAGAGGAAGTCTGGCTTCTGCACATACTTTCCTTTGATGGAACTTATAATTATTAATAATAATTATAATTCTCTAATAGTTAAAAAAACATTTTAAGCTGAAATTAAGATTTGATTATTTTAATAAGAAAAAGTTAATATTTCCTTTAAGAATCGGAACAGAGAACACTCTCTCATGTTCTTAGTTTCTGTTGTGATATTTTCCTGAGTAACAACACCCTACATTTTATATAAACAGCTTGATCTTTTCTCGAATATTAAGTAGTAATTATAATATCAAGCTCATATATTTTTTTCAGTGACCTGCATGCACTGTCGTTGACACTGCTTTAGTGCGGGGCCAACCTTTTCGCACTCGACAGCGGCGCTGAAACATTCTCTGTGATAATTTTTGAGAGTGCGCTCAAACCGAAACTCAAACTGAAACTGAAATGCGCAGCCAGCCAAGGGCACCCCACACACACTGCCCGCTAGAAGTACCGCCACGCTTGCCCTCTTTCCGAGGCCCGATTTGAAACAAATTGTGAATGATGCAGCAGGGGGAGTGTGTGGAGTGTGTGTGGGGTGTGTGTTCCGGCAGTGTGTGTGTCCAGATGTGTGCGTGTGTGTAGAAGTGCTGGTCTGTTTGCCGACTGCTGCTCAAGCTGCGTTGGCTGCCGTGTTTGCTCCCCTTACTCCAGGGTCTTCGAGAGTCCGGCAATGTTTGCCCTGGCCATCGCTGTTTGCCAGGACTCTCTGCGAGTCCTGCGGAGCTGTGGCTCCGGCGAAGACCGGGGATAATAAACCATAACTAAATGTGCTGGATAGCCGGTGGTCCAGACCATACACTCCATACACTCTCCTGGCCAAGCCAAACACATTGAGACTCTATTAGAGGGAGATGAATGAGTTGCCAAAGTGGCCAGAACTGCTGCGCCTGAAACCCGCTGCCACTTCAGCCAGGAGAACTGCTGACTCAGGTAAGTTGGGGTACTAAATTATGGACGCGCTGTGATTGATTTTTACAAATATTTTGCAGTGGGAAATGCTTCAAGGCTTATGTAGAAGTTTATATATTATTCAAAGGTAATTAAAACGAGTTCCGATAGATATTTCGTTATTAAGGTGTACCTAAATCAATGTTGGTTACTATGTGCCAAGTGCTTGAATTTAAAGTTGATGTATATAAGGTGCCATAAATCATAGAGCTAATCAAATAAACAACTTATCTGCAATTCATTTCGGGGAGTCCTAGGCTTGCCAGCTCATCCCCCCGAGCGGTCCTTCCTGCTCATTTGATTTAATCTCTAAGCGTCTCATTTGCCAGCCCTGATAACGCTCCGCACCGCCGACAGCTCTCAACTCTTTGGCTAAGCGGGCCGGCTGGCAGCGTGTCGGAAATAAATCGAAAAACTTTATTAATCATAAGATGTTCGTGTGTCAGGCCGCAAGTTACTCATACGCCGTGTTGAGCATTTAAAATGCTGTTCGCTGCACGTCCCTGCCTCCCTGGGTGTGTGTGTGTGCGAGTGCGTGCAACATAAAATTATGGCGCACATTTATCAACGTTTTAAACGCGCTGATGACAATCTGCTTGGCTGCAATTTAAATATGCAAATGACAGACATCACGGTGCGGAAGCGGCGGGGTAGGGGGCTAGTGCTGAAAGGGAGAGGGGAAAAAACAGATCAGGAAGCGGACTTCACATTGTTGGGTTCAGACTCCTTTCCGCTGGCCCACAATTCCCGCAGCTTCTCTGAAGCTTCTCCTCAGCTGCTTCTGAAGTATGCGCGTCAACGCATTTAAACCGAGACACTCAGAGAAAAAATAAGGAATTAAATTTTATTAAAAATGCTTACAAAACGTCAAAAGAATATCAACATTTTTTTAAAATTTACTAAATTTAAGTAATTTTGTTGAATTAAATAGCAAAAACATCTATATGGCATTCGTTTTACAAAATAAAATATCATTGCCTACTTTGGTCTTCAGAATAATTGTTTTAAAATAGATACACCTATTTTGGTGGAAGTTTACTTTGATATTAGTAGTATATAATAATAATATATTAGTATATTAATTTATTAGTAGTATATAATTAATAGTATATATAAAAATAATAGTATTTTAATTCAACTAGCTTTCTACAATTGGACATCTTAAAAATATCATTTACAAATTAGTTCCAATTAAATAAAACAAAAACCCATCTAGATGGATTCTTTAAGTTTTTTCCCTGTGCCGGCACATATTTTAGAGCGCACTTAACTCGTTTGCTGCTGGGGGTCCTTCGGCTGTCAGCCCCGTCCTGCCACTCCCAGTTCCCTGTTCCCTGCTCCTGGTTCTCCTTGGAGCGCCTGAGTGTATGCAATAAAAATGGCTAGCGAGCAACAATGCGACTTGGAGGCAGCGGGCCAGCAGCTGCTGGCCTGGTCCTTCATCGAATGTAGATGTTGAATGCCATGTTGACCTCGTGAACTTTAATTACAAAATGTGCTCTGTCTGAGCTGGAGAGCTCAAAACTTTGGGCGCGCCGGCAAAGCCGCATAGAAAATATGTAAATCATAATAAGCGGCGTGCTCGACTGACATCCGCAGAGCAGTCGGAGCGGTACTACGTAAGTGTGTGTGTGTATGTGTGTGTGGCCGGGGTTATGGCTCCGCTTTAGTTTCAGCTTCGGATTCAGCTCCGGCAAACCGCAAATTAAAAATTTCTGCACGTCTCCACATAAAAAACTTTTTGCTCTTCATATTTTTCTTCCTTTTAGGTTTCTTTTTATATTTCTCCTCCTTCCTTTGCTCTCTTTCTTTCTCTCTTTTTTTTTTGTTCGCTTAGTTTGTGGAGCTGGCAGCGCTGTCGCCGGTTTATTTCCTTTTATATTGCTTTGCTTTATGCACACACACACACACCCGCACACTTGCAGGACTCGCCGGATACACACGCACACTCCAACTATTACATATGCAATATGTGCCTGCCTGGCACTTCAAAGTTTAGCTTACATTTATTTGCGTATGTGTGTGCTTCACTTGAATTGTTATGCGAGTGCGTGGGTGTGGGTGAGGGATCCCTTTCACTGCGACCCCTTACCCCTAGCCCGTTTCCCCCCTCCAGCGTGCCACTGTCCCGACGCGTTGATTGTGTTTGCATATTATACACGCCCTTTTATGTCCTATGGCAATATGAAATTTATTGTCTCCTCCTCAGCAGCGCTGCAGCCTCGACAACCTCAACCTCAGCCTTCAGGACATCGAGAGACATCAGCCCTTCAGCAGTTCAGCCTTCAAGGACTGCACTCAGGGAGGGGGAGCTGGCGGGGCGAAAGTCAGAGAGCGACAGAGAACAGGACATTGATTTTAATCCCAGTCGGAAGTTGCCTGGCAGCACAAAAGCAGGGAGCCTGCCTGCTGCCACAGAGCACATTTTTAATTAAAACAAGAAAAAAACAAAAGGCGAGACGTGGCAGGCAATGCGCTTTTCCAGCTGCCACAAAAAGGGCCACAAATTGTTGCTCAGAATGGGAAAAACTACACGTAATGCTGGATTAAGATGAAAGCCAAATGAAGAAATCATAGATGGGTAAGCAAGCTTTCACACATTTAATAACAGAGAAAGTGAAATGTCTTGTTAATGAATAGGAGGAAGGGTATATCTCTCTCTATAGCATTATTTGTTAATAATATATGTAAAAACTATAATTATTTGGCCTAGCGGGGCCGCATAGTTCAGCTGCCAAAATGGGCCGCAAACCTGTAAATAACCCTGCATTTACCCTGCTGACTCCGGATAAATGTTTATAACAATACAGAATGTTTCCAGGGAATGAATGCCCGCCAATTCCCGATTATCGCCCCACAGCCATGTGACATAATTCAGTCCTGATTCGCATAATGACCTTTTGCATTGCATTTGTTTCATAATGCGTCCATTATGGCTTCCGCTGAGCCAGCCCGAAAAACAGAGCGGGGAGTACTGGGCGGTGTCGGTGTCGGAATCGGATGCGAACGGAACTCCACTTCACAACAAATGCATTCAGCCGCGTGCACATGGCAGCTCTCCAGTCCCGTGTGGCATGCAACCGAATAGAATGCCCAAGAAAATGGGGGAGGGGAAAGATGGCAAAGAGGGGAAAATCGAGGAAAATGGGCAATGGAAAACAAAGCGTTACCGAGAAGCGATTACCCGAAAAACTAACATAACACGCTAATTTATGTGCACAATTGTTTACATGTAACCTCAGCCCCGGGCCCGCTCAATTGTTCGGGCATTCCATTGTTCAATCTCCGAATTGTTTAGGTGTGCAGTTTTCCAACTGATTGAATACACTATGCAGCTCTAGCCACGGGCTGTATCCCTGTAATTATGGCCGTGCCCAGGCGGGGCCTTATGATAAATGCGGCTGACGCCGGGCGAACACGGCGTATACGTAATTCAATCAGAGAACCATTAAATCGAGAGAACTTTTTCAATACTCGCGCGGGCATTAAGCTTCAATTTATTTCAATCAGCGAGCGGCGCACAATTTGCGCCCGCAGAGAAGCCCCATAAAATTGCAGTAAATTCAACAATTGTAGAGTTCAATTACGCAGCGTCCCGATATGCAGATATATACTGCTTCCTTCGTTATTTTTTCGGTTCGTTTCAATTTCATTTCACGGCTGCTCCTTTTACAATTGACAATTTAATGGAGGCTTCCGCAGTTGCGGCTGAGACCGAGTTGGAGAAGTGCCATTGTCTCCGGCTGGCAGGGGTTTTCCCCGGGTCTTCTCCACAGTGTTAACCGCTTACTTAGGCCATTATGCTCGCGCTGGCCAAGGAGGCGACATTGTATTAGCAGGCAAATTTATGGACGCGGCTTTTATGCTTTAAGGACTTTCGGCCAGACTCTGGCGGCGTTAATGGGCGCACTTGTGAATTTATGGGCATGGCCTGCGGTAAAGATAAGGATGAACTTGCTTACGACTACGACTATTTCATAGTTAGCAGCTTGAGCTTCCGCTAAGCATGTGACTTCCTGCCGGCAAGTGCGAGGATATGGAGTCACCTGGGCTCGCACGTGGCATCCCTGCCCGCGATTTTATGGCTTTCACACCTCACTTACATATTTACTATACAAATTACACTTTTTATTGCAAGTGATTTGGGTTCGCTCCTGCTTTTTGCACCTTGGCAGAGGCGGAGCTGCAAGGGTATATTGGATCTGAGAAGGTCGAGAAAGCAAGGATATTTATTATGTGTACTGCGTGCATTATAAATGACTGAGAACTACAGCAGTTAGAGTTTAAACTGCAGATTAAATTTCCATAAATATAAGTTACTTACTTTTATTACTATTCCATATTCTATATTTTTTAATAAGCTCTTAAAGTTTTATTAGGTTGTATCTATCAAAGAGTTCCGCTCTTCTTTAGCATTAAATAAGTAATTATATCAGAAAATATTACATACTTACAGATAATCTCACAGTCGTTGTCCAGGACCATATCCTTATTTCTTTTTCCTCTTTACAGGTGGCACGTGGCAAAGGGTTCACCGTTTTCATTGAAAATTAATGGTTTATTTATATGATGTGCTGAAGCCGATACAGTGGGACTCCTGTGCAATCTTTCGGGCCTCCATGCAATTGTTTTTCTCCGTGTGCGTGTGCCGCAAATTGGGGCTCGAATTATGTGCTTGATTTTCGAGTTTTATGGCTGTTTTCTGTACTTTTTTCGACAGTCTTTGTTAGCGGTTAATCGCACATTTCCATAACTATGCGCAAACTGCAGAGGAACACGAACACGAAGGTAATTTTATGATTAGTCCCCCTGCCATTTCCCCTCCTTGCAGTTGCGTGTTTATGCTAATTTCCACTGCTGTGGCTGCACTCGGTTATGCTGAGTGTTTTATTTATTTTTTGTTCCCGGTTTGGTTAAATATGTATGACATGCAAATGGCGGCGACCTGACTTCAATTAACTTCGATCGATTTAACAAAATGGCTAGCATTTTCAGCTCAATTAATTTGCTTTGTTTTTTGCGTTCCCGCCTCTGATTTGTGGGCTTGTGTAATTGCCGGCGTTTCCGTTCAGTTGTCAAATTTATATAATTAGATTAAGGATTCCGGCATTATCATAATGTATAATTAAATCGGAGAACATTAAAGTATTTGCGAAGTATAAATTATTCAGGCTTACTGCAGAATTTCCAAAATTTTCAGTTGGAGTGGCAGGTGGATTTGAATAAATAATATTTAAATGCAGTGTAGATTTTAAAGAATATATATTTTGTAATTGGTAATTTCGTAAGATATTCTATATTTTAACTTCCATTTAGTAGGTAATTTTTCAGTAATTATCATACTTTTAGCGGTTATTTATTTCAGGGTTTATCCTACGTCGGTTACGGTCCAGAAGCCGGCTTTGGGCTTCAGTAATCCGCCGGAGTTTTGCAAAATTTCAGCGTATAATATAATTCCCGGCAAAGTTTCAGTTGTTTGGTTTGCCTGCCGATGGCGTTAGTTAGAGAAATTGTTATATTCATCTGCAGCCCGTCCGCTATTTTTTCAACCGCAATGGCCAGCGCCAGCGCCATGCATATGCAGATTCTAAAAATGAAATTAAAATAAATGGCGAACACAAAAGGCACACAGCGGCGAGAAGTATTTATTTATTTGTGTTTTCTTTTTGTTTGCATTTGCGGAAAATGTTGCCCGCTGCTTTATGTTCGTCATTAGGCAAATAGTTTGCGGCTCTCGTCCTGTGAAATACGAGTGTCGGGAGTCGCAGCATGTGTGCAGCTGAAAACGAAGTACGAATACAAACAATTATGGCCGCAATCAGGGAATGTGCCAGCCAGCGATTTATTCGCACATACTCCCGTACTCCAATACTCCCGTACTCACACGCACCCAGAGGGACATCAATGTCGGGTTACAATGTGGTTGTGGCCGCCAAAGTGGCAGCATAATTCCGTGCGGCTGCTAAATTTAATGGGTTCATTACGGGAGCGTTGCCTACTTTTCGGGGGCACTTGCTGCTAAAAATTAATGCAAGACGTGGGTTTGTTTTCAGCGTCTAGGCGGGGACTTTTCTCGGAATTTTCACGGCCACTCAGAGCTGACAATTTGTCCTTTTACCGGGCTGGTATTTGCCAGCTTAAATTATTTATTTGTTGACTAAATTAATAGCCTGAAAATTTATAGGGATTAAATGTTAAAGAGGGCTGGAAAATAATATTTATATTTTACTACTATTTATTCACTTCTTTTTAAAGATGTATAATATGTAAATCGGATATTTATATATTACCTTGATATCCAGGAAACTCACATGAATTTGAATTGAATTTAAATGGAATTTGAATGTTAAATTGAATGTTAAAGAAGATGTTATGTTAAAGATTTATATTTTACTAATATTTATTCACTGCTTTTAAAGATGTATGGTATATAAATCAGACATTTATATATTACCTTGACATCCAGGAAACTCATATGATTTTGAGTTGGACTTAAATTAAATTCTTTTATATTTTTATAATATTTTTAGAGTAAGCAATCAACAAACTCCACATCAATAACAATAATAACAGCAAGAGACTTTTGAAGGCCAGCCAAACTTTTGCTTAAACTCAAATTTCTCCAGAAAAAGTTTACCCTGCTATTTGTAATTCTTTTCCCTGGTTAATGCCCGATCTTTCCTGTTTTTTAAATGGGTTGCTGGCAGCACTGCCGCTCATTATTCTTGTTGCTGCTCCTTGTTGCCCGGAAAATTGTGCTACTGTTATTATAATACTTTTATGCTGTCGTTTACCCTCGCCGAGGCTCCTGATGCCGCCACTGTCGGGGCTGATGATGCTGCTGCTGCTGGTGGTGTTGACTTAGTCGAGAGCAATTAACATGCAAATAAGGCCTATTAGTTACCCAAACGTCAGCCTGTCAGCTGCTGTGTCTCCCACAACAGCCACGCCCCGTCGCACCTTTCGCCAGGTCTTTAAGGAGCCCAGGACTGGCTGCTCCCTTTTGCGAGGGCGAGCTCGCTTTAATGACTTACTAATTTCAAGTTTGCCGCTCGCCGGGCAGTATCGTTAAAAATCTTAATTGGCAATTTAGCGGGGAACGGAGAGTACACAGGAGTACGCAGGGGAAGATCGTAATGCTCATCGTTGGGTTTAGTGTTATGTTATGGGGGCGGACCGTGATAACTTTTGATTTCCAAAGGGTCAATCCTTTGTCTCTAATCTAATCACCTAGGACGGGGACCGGGCCTTTTTATGAAGTTTCCTGCCCTGCATTCGGCAATTAATGTTAATTGATCACTTAATTTCGAGCGTTTTCCATTAAAACTTTCCTCGGTTCGGGGGCCAAAAGTTAAGGCGCAAGGCAACAGAGAGAGCAGGAGTCGCATTTGGTTTTGGTGAATGCCTCGCCTTGATTTACATTCCAGGACTCCGAGTCCGAGAGCGAGTCCGAGTGCGAGTCCCGGGCCCAGGACCCGTCACACATTCGCACCGGGTGCCGCAGCCATGCAAGTTGAATTAACATGAAAAAATATTGACCCACACACACACTCGCAAACACACGCGCGAGGTGGGTCCTGCTGCAATTTATAGCTGCAGTGTCCTGGTCAGTGTGGGAAAGTGTTTGAGCACCCACACACACACAGAGTCACACACAGGAGTGCGGGGGTTCATCGCCCAACGGCGTGACTGTTACTGGCAGCTCCAGAGCATACCAATGCAATCGTGGGCAGCTACACGGAGAAAAACAAGTTAAGACAGAGACTTACAGAGCTTAGCTAGCTAAGAGAAAAACATAAATTCATTGCTTTGAATGAGCGGGAAACTAATATATTTTTATTGCAAAGAAAGTAATAATTAAAGGGGTTTAGGCATTTAAATTTAGAGTTCATTTAAGGAATTCTAATTATACTAAGGCACTTGTATGTAGATGAAATCTATTTGTATTTATTTATGATTGTTTTATGACTGCCTGCCCCTGGATACTATAATTTGAATCAAGTTTACAGTCTAGTCTTTAAATGTTTGTTTAGATTTCCCGATCGCCTCGAGTTTTGTGCCTGTGTGCATGTGTCTGGCGGGGATTTACCCTTCGCAGGACGCACACACAATGAAGGTGTGTGCTGACAACGAATGCTGTGGGTGATGATCCAGGTTGATTTATCTACTGGCGCCGAGGTTAAAAGTTTTGCGCATACTTCCATTGTTTAGGTCAGTTCCCTTTGTGTGGCCGAGCCACAGAGAGGCAGCCACAGCAGAGGCAGGAATCCCAGGCTCTTTCCCCGCACAGGACCACTCCTTCGACAGCAGGCTGCCAGACAGGAGGTTATGCAAATGTCAGTCCCTTGCAATTATTCAACCTTTGGCCGGGCGGCGGGGAGCCGGATATTGAGAGTGCCTCTGTGATTTTTGCTCTACCAATAACGCTTATTTAATCCATGATTATTTTATCGGTTTGGCTGGGAGCAGGACGGCCGGGCCGGGCCGGGCAGCTTATTACGGAAGCCCCATTGTCAGATCCTGACTAATTATGGAGCTTCGCAGCTCGTTATGTATGCGGGCTTTTTGCCAAGCCTAAACCAACTTCGACCCACGCCCGCGTCCTACGTCCTGCGTCCTACGTCCTACGCCGTAGGACGCCCCACGTCCATCGCCACTCCAGGGCTCAAGGCCATGCCCGGAGTATCGGCAATATTTTGCTGACGTCTCCCCGAAATCCATCATTTTCCCCAGCCGTCTGCGACACGTGGTGGGTCTCCGCAGCTGGCTAATAAATCTTAATCAGTCCGGCCTCCGGTCTCTGGGCTCCTAGCTCCAAGCTCCAAGCTTCGAGCCTTGAGCTCCGAGGTCCGGGAGGCTGTGGTCTCCGTCTAATTTGCGGTTCTCCCCCTCGCCATTGGCTTATCAACTTATCAACGCTCGGCCCGCATTGATTGGCCCGCCGTGGAGCATAATCGCAAAGCTTTTCAATGCTGATAAGTTCATTTATTTGCAGGCCTAGAGCTTAAACTACTGTCACATTGCTGTGGAGGGGGGACGGGCCTCTGCTGCTTCCCTCGCGCCTAGAAGAGGTCTCCAAGGTCGTGCAGGATGTTGCTCAGCCAGTTCCCGGTCGGGGTGGTCGGCTGGGTGGCGACGGTGGTCCAGTTCCAGCTTTGAGTGGTGTTGGGAGGGAGTGCCGTGGTGTTTGTGGGCCACCAAGGATTCAGCGTGGAGTTGGTGGTTGTATTTCCTCCCCAGGGTCCTTGAGTGGAGTGGATCCAGGGTTTTTCAGTGGAGTTGGTAGGCCCCCACCAGGTAGTGTTTCCAGTCCAAGGTCCTTCAGTAGAATTAGATGGAGCCCACGGATAGGTGGTATTTAATCCCGGAGTTCCTGCGGTGGAGTTGGTTGTCCACCAAGGTCGTTCAGTGGAGTTAGTAGGCCACCAAGGTCCTTCAGTGGTGTTGGTTGGCCACCACCAGGTAGTGTTTCCAGTCCAAGGTCCTTCAGTAGAATTAGATGGAGCCCACGGATATGTGGTATTTAGTCCCGGAGTTCCTGCGGTGGAGTTGGTAGGCCACCAAGGTCCCTCCGTCGAGTTGGTTGGCCACCAAGGTCCTTCAGTGGAGTTAGTAGGCCACCAAGGTCCCTCCGTCGAGTTGGTAGGCCACCAAGGTCCTTCAGTGGAGTTAGTAGGCCACCAAGGTCCTTCAGTGGTGTTTGTTGGCCACCACCAGGTAGTGTTTCCAGTCCAAGGTCCTTCAGTGGAATTAGATGGAGCCCACGGATATGTGGTATTTAGTCCCGGAGTTCCTGCGGTGGAGTTGGTAGGCCACCAAGGTCCTTCAGTGGAGTTGGTAGGCCACCAAGGTCCCTCCGTCGAGTTGGTTGGCCACCAAGGTCCTTCAGTGGAGTTGGTAGGCCACCAAGGTCCTTCGGTGGAGTTGGTAGGCCACCAAGGTCCTTCAGTGGAGTTGGTAGGCCACCAGGTGGTGTTGCATGGCGGGAAGGGAGTGGTGGCAATGGTGGTGAAGTTGGGAGTGGTGTTCGTATTGGGCCAGTGGGTGGTGTTCCATCCGGGCTGGCCGGTGGTGGTGTTCTGGGGCGGCAGGACGGTGGAGTTCTGGGGCGGCTGAGACACATGCTCCTCCTGGGCCAGGCACTCGGCCAGGCTGATGGAAGCCTCGTCCAACTTGACCGCTGCCTTCGCCACCTCACGGAGGATGCAGGCCTTGCGGCGACGGTTGTCCTGACGGGCAGCACGCACCGAGCCGAACAGGTTGAGGACCTAGCGGAGGAGAATGCTCAGCTGTTGATCCTCGCAAAGGCTGGAGTCAGGGTTGAACTTACCGCGTCCGCGTAGCAGGAGTGGGTTTCGCGCTGGGATTCACTGAAGGAGCATCCAATCATCTCGCCCTTGAAGAGTTCCCTCTTGTCCTCGAAGTGTCTTCCGAGAGCGTGGGCATCCACATTGCTGCAGCGACGAATCTTGTAGCCGGCCGTAATCAGGATCTCGATGTTGTCCACCGTGTAGAGGGCAGTGCACTCGTCCAGGTTGGAGACCTCGTCGGCCTGGGGCTCCTGCAGGCTGCCAGTGAGGGCATCGAAGAACAGGGACTGCCAGACGAGTGCCTTGGGGCTCTTGGCAGGCTCCACTCCCGCGAACGCCTAAGGGTGTGGGGTGTGGGGATTACAAAAAGCCTCTCAAAGCCTCCTCAATGCCCCCTCAAGGGCCCTCGGGTCTCACCTGGGCGCTGACGAGCAGCGAGCACACCGCTAATATTTTGCACAGAACCTTCATCTTGGCGGTTCGAGGTGCTACTGGCTTGGCTCCTCGGACAGGTGACCATTTAAAGGCGGCGCGCATTCGATTTATAATATATTGTTTCTATTCTGGCTTCCTTAATTGCATTTATCTATAATTGTTCGCAGCCCAGGTGAAGCAATCAGGCGGGGCAGGTGATAAGTCTTAAGCATTCTAATTGATGATAACGCTGAGTGGGCGCAGTGCCGTCACCATGATAAAGCCATGGAGTGCGAATATATAATCGAGTTCGGCTGAGGAACTGGGTGTGAAGTGGCAGGAAGCCAGGGTGGCCAGGTGACACATCCGGACATGGGGAATACCAATGATTTATGTTTGCTAAGGGTTTGATTGCAGGGGAATTTTGTTAAGACTTCCCAGGCAAAAAAAAACCAAACTCATGTAGTAAACAAAGTGAATGACAAATGATAAATATAAATAATAAAAACTACAAAGTTAAATGCCTTCCTTTGTAGTATTCCGTTCTATTTCTTGACAAGATCTTTAGATTTCCCAGAAAGATAAGGAAGCTAGAAATTAACCTTGAACTTCCTTTAAAAAACTACAGTTCTTAGTTGAATGAAAACCTTTATATTTCAAAATTTTGCATAATTAAAGCTTAGTTAGTCAGAGGCTTATCCTCGACCTGCTGCTGCTGCTGCTGCTGGTTCTTCTCCACAACCTGCTCCTTGGGCTTCTGGGCGGGCTGGACCAGCTGCTGCTGCTGCGGCTGCTGCTTGTGCTCCGCCTGGACCATCTCCCTTTGAGCCGGGATCTTGGCCACACAGGCGTCGAAGTCATTGGCGATCTGGATGGACTGAACCTTGGCCTCGCTGACGGCGGAGCTGATGCAGTTGGTCCTGGCGGCGTTGGCCATGGTCTCGTTGGAGCTGAACTGGGTCTGGGCGGTGTAGGCCTGCGAGTTCGAGGAGTCCAGCAGCCGCAGGTTCCAGTCGAACTGTAAGAGAGTTTATTTTAACTAAGTTGGTTACCTTTAATTATTTAGGAGTAGGTTAAACTAATCTCACATTGGTCACGGTGCAGTTGAGCAACCTGGCGTTGTCGGTTTCGTTGAGGCACAGCTGCACGTTCTGCTGCAGGGTCAGGAGCTGGCTGCGGATCTCGGTGACGGTGGCGTTGCTGCTCTGGCTGTAGGCCACCTTGGTGCGGTTGGCAGCCTGCTCGCAGGCATCGGTGGAGTTGGCCAGGGCGTCGCCGTTCTTCTGGGTGGCGTTCAGGTAGTTGTTGGTGCAGGTCTGGGCGGCGGGGGTCAGAGTCCTGGGCTCAATTTCACCACCCAACACCATGCGGAGGAGGGCGTTCTCGCCAAAACTGGGCACGGCAGTGACCTGGCATTAAAAGGGGATTTATGGCTTAGTTCTTACCACTTTTTGATTGACTTAAAATATTTGTTAAGAATTGAACGAAAGAGCAACTAGTTTGGTTATGAACCCTTTTCTAATCTACTACTATCACTATCTCTTTAAATATATATATTGATTTTGATTGGGTGTATTGCATATATATATACTATAACCACAGATAGCATTTAACACGCGCCAAATAATTCGATTTTTAAGGGTGCACTTGTCGATGAGGTGATAGTTTTCTATACTATTCAGACACTATCGAGGCTTGAAGGTATGTCCGATATAACTTATAGCAACTCACGCTGCACAGGGCCACGGCCAACAGGATAACTTGGGTGTAGAGCTGCATCTTCGAATCGGGAACTGATCGTACTAGAGTTACTGTCAATTTAGTGAGTCTGCCGGAGCACAGCCCCTTTTATACAACAGCCTCCGTCGCTCGGAGAGAAGAGATCTACCTTGGGGCTGAAATTAACAGGTAAGCACCACTAATTGGCAATGCACTGAGATAAGATAAGGGCTAACAAGAAGACATGACAAATGTTCATCTAATTGGCTTTCTACAGGGTTAAAACTCATCTCCAGGGCAGTTGCCAGGTTCTCTCGCAGTCCAATCAGCGGGTTACATGTCACCGGGCTGATAAGTCGGCACACCTTCAG
The DNA here is from genome assembly GCA_008042775.1 of Drosophila pectinifera. Classification (NCBI taxonomy): domain Eukaryota; kingdom Metazoa; phylum Arthropoda; class Insecta; order Diptera; family Drosophilidae; genus Drosophila; species Drosophila pectinifera. The sequence goes on from VNKC01001877.1 coordinate 136,813, forward strand.
GGTTTTGGGGTCTGGGGTCTGGCAGTCTGCTGCCTTTATCTGGTATATATAATAATAATGATATAAGAGCCCGTTTTCGGCTTTGTTGAATCACAATCTGGCAGCTTTGAGGAGTGCGCCCTGATTTACTCGATCACTTTGGAGAGGCACTCGAGGAGATTCCAATCTATCCGATTACATGGCTATAAGTCAGCTCAGTTTTGCGAATTCCTAGAACTCCTGGTCGGTTCCCAGAACCCATGGCTGATAGCCAGATGTCTGATAACTAATTTCGCTTTGGCTAAGGTCGCTGAAAGTAAAAACCCAATTTCCATGAATTCAGTTATCAACTCTTGCCGCATTCGTGTATCGATCTATTGATAGTTATTCACTGTTAAGTAAACAATAACAAAAGTGTACTGCCTTAAAAAAAATAAATTGACTGTCATCTAATTAGCCTTTCACGCTCGGGACTCGTGCAGGCCCCGAGATAAGCCACATTTTTCACCCCTTAAAGTGCCTGGGAGTCTGGGCGGACCCAAGGGCTTCTTTTGGCAGCCGCGTATTTATCAACAACACACACTCAATCCGGGCTCTGGAGGAGACACCACCCGAGGAGGCCCCGTCCCGTCCCGGACTCCACGTGTGCGGCTCACATACATCTTGCGATAGACCAAACGAGATTTATAAGCTGAGACATTGTTCCCAGCACCTTCCTGGAAAAGTCGACGCAACTCGAACGATTTATCAAAAGCATAAACTGCAGGCGGAACGGTAAAGTTGACTCAACAACAACTTTTGGTGGTGGTACACTGGGAATAATCTGAGATACTATACCAGAAATGGAAAAGGTAATGAAAAAACTATATATAAAAATCAGTAGATAAAATTACAGTATACCTGAGCCTGGCCTTGGAAGGTGGAAAGGTAAAATTCAATGATTATTATATTTTATGAAGCCTTACAAGGGCTCCTTTATATTTTATAGAGAGTCCGGTTTCCAGATAGTTTTTAATCTTAATATTTTAATAAGTCTCAGTAGGAAAACATATTTAAAACACTTAAGTGTTTGCTTAGCTTCCTGGTAGGGAATTTTTTTTATCTTTAAGTTTCCATTTGATAATTATATATGGCGATAAGGTATCATGAATGAATATGGTTTCTCAGAACTCGATAATCAATTAGCTCACTCGAAAATAAATCAACCTAAAAGTAAGCTATACAAAAGTGACATAATTATTGATAAGCTTCTTTGGTTCTACAAAAATAAACAAAAAACAGCCATGCATGTATTATATTTTTATGCGAAATGGTTGGATGGAATGGATGTACTTGTAGACTGATTTCTCGCAGTGCAGCGCCTGCCAGGCGCATCTGGTCGCGCCGGAACTTCCCAGGAGCCAGATTTAACGGGGCGACAAGTGCTAATTTGAATGTGGGCAGCCGTTTTATTTGTCCTGACAGTCTCACCGACACCGAGGAGGTGAGCCGCAAGTCACGGCACCGGTTCGCTCCCAAATCAGATTGGGTTGTCGCTGCCGGTGTCATATCATTTTGGCTGATGGTCTCTCAGTCCCATTCCCATTGCCAATCCCCCTTGCCGCTCCTGGAGAGACTCTTGCTTGCTTGCCGGGTAATGCTGGAGTGGTAAGTCATGTTGCCTGAAGTGGCTTTACACTGCGGCTTCTGCCGCTGCCGCTGCTGCTTCTGTTTCGGTTTCGGCCTGGCTCTGTTCAGATCTCGAGTGGCTGTTAAGCACTTTCATTACACAGGCCCGAAAAGCGCAATGATTTATGCGAGTTATGAGGGGAGACAGCTCGAGTGTCGCTTTAAATACGGGCGGGGGTAGGGACTCGGCGAGTGCTGTCATTAAAAATGGAATGGCCACAGTGCTCGCCGGGATGTGTGTGGCTGGAAAGGATGGCAAGGATGCCCCGGCAGGGATATTGTTGCGCATTGTTTGCCGCCGTTGTTGGTAATGCCTTTGCCGCTGTCACCTCCTTTGTTTGGCTGCAGCTCGACGGGCAAATAAATGCGCGGTCTAGACAGTCACGCACAATGGCAGTTTTAATTTTAAGAGTGCAACCGGAAAAGAGCATGGCCCAGGAAGGGCGCAGGAGTCCTTAAAGAGCTCTTATATATTCTTATCTCCATTTTATCTAGGAATTAAATGGGTATTGCAGGCAGAAAATAACTGTAGGTGGCTTACAAATATGTTTGAATTGTCTATATAAATACTTGTCACAGAAATAAAGTAATTATGGCAAAATTATGTTGATTTAGTGCTTAAAAAGAGCATAATATATCCTGTTAAACGCTGAATTATTCTATTAAAAAAATCTACATAATTAATAATGGAATAAACTATTACTACATGGATAGACCATTTATCAAAGCATTAAATTTATAAGTCTGTATGGAATGATATTGGGTAATGCATAAAATAATTAAGCAATAGAACTCTGTTGACTCAGCGAAGGTGGCCACGATAAAAATAGTTATAAATCAAGCAATTGGCTGTACTTACCCCGCTTTATCTCTCAAAGTAAAAATAAAGGGCAAAAGTCAGTTTCCGAGACTTAGTGCCAGAGATAGTGGCTGCAGTCCCAGTATATGAAGTATTTATACGCTTTAAAGTGCATAAACATTCATTTAATACACTGAGATCAATTAAGTGTGTGTACTCCATTTAAAAGTGGCATTTTGCAGGTGCTGAAGAGCTCTCTCCACTGGAAGCGACCCCACCTACTGTGAAAGGGAAATGCGTAATAAGTTTTTTATGCAAATTTCGCTGGGAAACTTTTGCCACGTCAACACTTTATTCCATTGTAAATTATTTGCATTAATTTATTTTTAGTTTGCATTTCAGCTGGGCGAAATTATATAATATTTATTTTTCTTCAAGCGCCATTTCGGAGAACATTAAAAATGTGTAACATGTACATGTAACCTGAGTTCTTGTTGTTTGCCGAACACGGCTGCTTTTTGTTGTGTTCTCTAAATGTTAATTCAATGCAACATTTTCGTGTTGCTCGGCATTTGCTGCCATGTTTTAAAATAAATACAAAAGGCTAGAGGGGAGAGAGGATAGAGGGGAGAGAGGAGAGTGGCAGGAGCACTCCCGCAGCGCCATGTGTGGGGCTAGCCCAGCTGGAGGGCCTTGATTTCTGTAACAATATTTGTGCGGTCTAATGGCAAAATGGCATTTGAATTTTAGTCCAATGCTTATTGAGATTTAATCTGATTGTAAATGTGATTTACATTTTTCAAGGGGCGACAGAATTTGCATTTCAAAGCGAGAAATGCCGGCTAAATCGGAAAAGCGGCGGCGTTGGACGGAAGTTTTTATGCGAGGACTCATGAAATTTATTAACGCTTTCATTGCACGCCGGGGAATTGTCGGGGAATTGCGGGGGAAATGCCTGGCAAGCAGCGGAGAAAGGAGAAAGGAGAAAGGAGAAAGGCGAGGAGGCTGCTCTGTAACATTTCCTTTGTGTGTCGTAGATTTACTGGCTCGCCTCGGGTTTTTCCAGTTGATTTTACAGCGCGGATATTACGTTTTAGTGCCGCGCTCCGCCTTTGTTGCCGCTTAGAAGTGCCTCAAAGTTATCCCGAATGCGGGCTTTAATCAAGTTAAATGGCGCGCACGGGCAGGTGCTGCACTTGGGGAGGTGCCACCAGCTAGGTGCCCCAGCCCCAACTGCCAACGGGCGGCACCGGGTCGGCTAACAGCAATTAAAGTGCATTAACCACATGATGCGTTTTGCACTTAAACCCACTCCGCAAACACGCTTCCACTCCCGCTCGGGATTGCTGCGCGGGTCACTGCATATGTTGCAGTTGCTACTGCAAATTCTCACTTGCAACAGTTGCACTTGCCGCGCTTGAACCTGAACAGGCCCACGCACTCGCCCACGCACACGCACACGCACACGCACACGCACACGCACACGCATCCACATCCGCTTCCGTTTCCGGCGGCAGCCAAGCCACGAACAGGAAGCGACTGTTGCCGCTTTTGTTGTTACTGTCCACACTGGATGAAAAAGGCTTGGCAATGTCAAGGATAACTTGTCACTAAAATTAGTAACAAATTCACCTTTAAAATTGTAAATAAGCCAAGGAAAATATTAATTAGGAAATAAATCACTGGGTGAAAAAGGCTTGGTAATGTCAAGGATAGTTTGTCACTAAAATTAGTAACAAATTCACCTTTAAAATTGTAGATAAAGCAAGGAAAATATTAATTAGTAAATGTTCTTGTACTTGTTCTTGTTTTTAAATATTTCAAAGCGTACTGCTGTCAGTTGTTTTTCTTGGTGTAAATGCTGAAAAGTTGGAGTTGGAGATGGCACCGGTAGCAGCGGCAACATGTGCATCCTAATAAAAACTAATTAGGGCTCTCCATCCCCATTTACAGCCGCCCCCGCAGCACCCGCACCACCATCAGTGTATCCAACCCAACCTCGGTGGTCAGCAAACTGTTGCTGCTGACTGTGTCGCCTGACATCAAAAGTTCTATTTTAGTTTATGTTGCGAGCGGTGCGTGCGGCATACATTCCGGGCCCCGGGGCTGTGTCGAGTCTGATTGTGACAGCCGTGGACGGGCGGATGCCCCGCCCCGATCCCCAATACCCCGACTATAAGAGCCCCTCTGGAGGTTAAATGTTCCCTTGGCTGACATGAGGAATTTAATTTCGTTCCGGCAAAGACAAATACAAAGGCAGACGTCAAGTTATTAGCAATATAAACACACATGTGCCGACAGTTTACTTTCCATTTTCCATTTCCATTTCCATTTCCCCGGAGCCCTCGCAAATTGTGGGAGTCGGTGTAGGTGTAAGTGTGTGCAGCTCATTTAAAGTCCCGAAAAGAGCAAGTCAAATCAAACAGCAAACAGCGAACAGCGAACAGCGAAAAAGTGCATATTAAATCGCGCTGAAGTCCCCAGGATATCCCTTTGACGTCAGGACTGTTCCCAGGAGCACCAATTAATCCACGAATAAGACCAAAATCCGGTTTTAAATTAAGAGATCTTAAGCAGGCAATAAACCAAAGCCCCATAACGATTTGATTAAGAAGAGTGTATTAATTATTGCCTTATCATCGCAGTTCTTAGAGTTCTGGGAAAAGCAGCTAAAAGTTTGAAATTCTCTGGAAATCTCTTTGACGTCACTATCAATTCTCGCGAATTTCATTTGCTCGAGAAAGAGAGGGCCGAAACTGAGTGATTCCATTACCTATATCTCAAAACCGATAAGCCCTGAACCGCTGACCAATCAGCGGGCACTGGCATTACTTTCCATTCCGTCTCCTTGCCCCAGAGCTAGCCAGGCCTGCAGCTGCATTGTCCCCCGTGTCCGTATGGTTTCCTTGGGCTTAAGCGGATATAAACTGTTCCATAAGCTGCCGTTGGACTTTTAATTTAAAACTTTTGCCCTACATACACCCACACTCCCGCAGAGATCTACCGAAAGCCCCGAGGACGTAATGCAATCAGCAAACAAAAGACAAAAGGCGGCGCTTTCGATTTCTGCCCCTCGTACTTCGCCGGGATCTGGATTCTGGGTGGGATTCCGACTGGTCTGCGGCAGCGGTTCAGCGGTGGTGGGGCGGCGCACACTAAAAGAAGGCTACTTAAGCCAGGATTAAGTGGTAAGTTGCAGTATTTTGCACCTTGGAGGGGGAGCCATGGTGGATGTGGTAATGGAGCTGCAGCACTAAATATTTTATGAAATATATTTGAGAAGAGTTTCATTAAGCGGAGTTGTTAATTCCACATATAAAGCTCTAATATTATATTTCTAGGTGAGTACTTATGTTTAATTGCTGCGGAAAATAATTTAGTTAATGTATAAGTCATTAGCATTAAATACATTTTCAGTTTTCATATTTTAATACACATAAATGGGGTATTTGCTGCTGACACAACTCAACAACTTCTAACTAAAGAAAAGCATATTTCAGAAGAGTAAATAAAACATATTTAATTCACTCATTCTGTAACTGAAGCCACACATCACTCAAACTTTTTATCTGCAAATAATAATAGTTCGACGAGGGAGCTTCCACGGAGAAGGAAAAGTTTGCAGCTGGAATATTTAAGAGCCGGCGAATTTCCACATTATGCCAATCAAGCCGAACGTCGGGGCAATTATTAATTGTGAAATATCAATCAGGAGAGTATGATAAATGAGCTTTAACTTCTCGTTTTAGCCTCCGAGAACGAACCTTTCAACGGCCCGAATCCGGCTGCCATAGAGTGGCAAGAGCGGGGGAGGGCATTGGGAAATTGTGGCAACAATGAAGGGAAAAGCCACTTGGCAGATGAATGGCCCGAAGACTGCTTCGCTTTCAGGCTTAAAGTAGGAAACAGTAATTTTAGAAAACTCCCAGGATATGAGCAGTTGATGCAACCCCACCTTGCTTTTCAGCCACAAGAGTTAATTAACCATAAATGGGCGATGGCTCGAACCATAAATGCAGGATAGAGGCTGCATTGGCAAATTGCATTGTTTCCAGCCGAGAATGCGGCGAGCTGGCCAACAAACTAAGCTAGTTGTCCCTTTGTCTCGCTCGCTGGCCGTAATGAAATGGCTTAAACGGATATAAGCCCGTCCGAAAGCCCCGGGCTCTGGGCCCCTCTTCATTTGAGAGGGCCAAGAGGCACTAGCTGCAACAGAGGACAAAAGATGATGCTGGCCAGATTAAGTCGTAAATTGGTGCGTTTCGGACGGCCAAAAAGTGTCATTGTCATACATATATTCCCTCCCCACTGGCGACAGTTAACTCAAGGCCTTGGTCATAATTAACAAGATATGGCCGGGACAAAGCCTTTTCGCGCTTTTTGTCAGCCCGAAAGGCCTGACACACGCATCTCCGTTCCCCTGTGACAGGTTTTTAAATTAAATCACGGCATTATGGCGGATAATTGGCCGCTTGGCAGCTCGTTTCGTCACTGGCCCCCGATGGAATCTGGCGAAAAAAATAATTAAGGACTCGCCGGGGAAGTGGAAATGGAAGCCATCGCTCAGAGCCGGAATGCCTGCAGAAACAATCAATGCAAGGCGGCATTTATGACTGGCAGCGAGGGTCCTTTGTAGCCACATCTGAAGGTGACTGCAGCTGGGGGCGAAGCACTTGAAGGCCCTTTAATTTGCGGCTCAAAGAGCTTAAAAGTCCATTACTATCTGGCGGACTGGCAAAACTTTGTCCAGTAATTTTCCAATGAAAACCCAATTTCAGCCGTGGTTTTCGGCGCTTTTGAAAGAGTTTCCCCCCAGCCCCCAGCTCTCGGCCCGTCCTGGCCCCGTCTCGCAATTTATTGGACTTTAATCTTTGCGTACTGATTCGGCAACTTATTACTTAAGTTCCCGCTAAATATTTCAATAAACTTTGGCCAAAGTTCGCCGCCCCGAAGCTCCTGGGGAAATCGATGACGCTGCCAACTGGTGGATAATCTAATCTGGCAGCGACTGGGGATTCCAGGCAGGAATTACAATAAAAATCAATTTCCATATTCAATTTGCTTAAGTGGCGGTCCCTCCCGGAAAATGGTTGAAAAATGAAAATGAGCCCCGCTCTCACAGAGGCTGTAAAACTATTGACTATCCTGCCCCGTTGAGTCAGCGCTTTAGTCCTGCCGATGATGATGCCTTTGATCCCGCTTTTGTGGCTCCAGGACCACTCCACGTGGCCAGCAAAAACCGAAAGGAGTCCGAGTCCCAGTCCGAGTCCAAGTCCGCGTCCGAGTCCTAGCAGGACATTGTGTGACACATTTCCATTTTGGGGAATTTCTTCATTTCTGCTTTGTTGCCCCGGCTTTTATTTACTGCGAACAACGGACAGGGAACAATGCACTGCAATGGCTGCCGCTGGACCAGCAGGAGGGAGGAGCAGGAGGAGCTGGAGGAGGGCTGGGAAATGCGAAAATGGGATGGAAAATAACGCTGGAAACAGTGGAAATTGTGAGCTATGTTTTCGGGAATAATGCTAGCCAGGTAGGTAGGTAGCCAGGTAGGTAGGTAGGTAGGTGAGAGTGAAAAATGCCAGCACGTTAAATTCAATTTAACGTGAAATGCAGTGAGATGAAATGAAATTTTCGCTGTCGCAGTGTCTAACAAGGGGCCAGAAAGGAAAACAAAGGCGGCGGGGAAAATTGAAAATAAGAGCGGACAATTGCCGTCCGATAAGAAAGGCGGGCTGTGGCTGGCCATTGGCGGTGGGAAACCGAAGATTACCAAACATAATACAAAACTATACAGGACTATACAGGACGCGGAGTATCCAGGCGAAAGCTGAAAGCAGAAAGCAAATACTTCAATCGAGGCAAGATGAAACGAAACGAATCGAAACGAAACGGAGGCAAACGAAAGCGAATCGAATATTTATTGCCTTTATTAGCGAGTCGATTGAAAAATTTACTGCGCTCAAATTCTATCTGGAACGCTTCGCTTCACTCACTGCCAGCTGTTGGCTTTGGGTTTTGGGTTTGCCGGGGGTTTCCGGGGGCTTCTGGGGGCTTTCTGGGGGTTTTCTGGGGGCCTTCCCCGGGCCTTCCTCTTCTTTGGCATTGTACGCTCGCACAGCGCGAGCAATTCATCTCGGCGCGGAGAAACTTTTCCATTTTCAGGCAGCATTTTCAGTTTCGGCTACCTGCTGATGCTGAAGCTGACGCTTCATGCGGAGGTGGCAGCATTTTTGAAATTTTCGCTAGCTGCTGCAGCTTGTTTTCCACTGCCTCCCCTGCCTCCCCTGCCACATCTCCTTCCAATTGGTTTGAGATGTTTTCCCTTGTTAGGCGTCTTCCCCGCCAGCGATGTCTATCCTTTAGGTCCTGCCCATTTGTTTCCAATTTTCCAGCAGCACCGAAGATGTTGTTTTCTATCATCGACCACTTGGCGTATGAGTAATTTTCCCTCCGCTATTTTCTGGCACTTGGCGCACTTGGTGCTGGTTAAAGCACGCAAGTAATTGCGTATTTATATTGGCTGATATATGTTTGGGACATTATATAGAAGAACAAAGAAGAGAACACAGAAGGGAAATACTTACTGAATACTATATTGAAAAATATAGAAGAGAAACTATTATATAAAATAATTTATTTATATATATTATAGTTTCGGCCTCAGTATATATATTTCTTTCTGTCTAATCAACCTTTTTAAACTAAAGTTAAGTGCAATAAATAAAAATAATAGTAAAAGTCCTGCATCTCAGTGTAGAAAAGCAGCCAGACAATGCACACCCATAAGAGTCCTTGTGGCCCAAAGCTGCTTGCAGGCTGTCCCCTGCTGCGGAGTGAAGTTCTCGCATTACTGTGCCATAAAGGACACTCGCCGATTGCTCTACCTCTCCACACACCGTCTGCCTCACATGCCTCTGTCGGAGTATTTCCGGCGCGTATGTGTGCCTGTCTTTGTCTATGGCAGTTTACCTAATTACATTCCGGAAATAAAACGTTGACTGATTGTGCCAATAAATGAAAATAATGACGCACCATTGACTGCAAACTGGAGCCGGCAAGCGGCAATCGGCCAAAACTCTGGGCAAACTTTTTCCCCGAGGTTGCTTAGAAACCCCACAAAAAGCAGCAGCACACGAGCTGCAAACTTCTTGTCTGTCTGGGCTGCTTCCTCTCCGGCTTTCTTCTGCCCTTCAGAGTCTCATTTCACTTTCTTTTTTTGTGTGTGTGCCGGGACCTGACGAGTTTATTTGCTTGAGCAGCGCTAACTGATTGTCTGTGATTTTCTTGTTTTTAGATAATGAAAGCTGCAGCTATCTGCGGCTGCGGGTACATAAAACGAAGGCGAAAGTGGGGGCTCGGGCCCCGGCAAGTGTAACTTTTTAAATGTCCCGGCAAAACAGGAATTGCCGGCAATTTATACAGATTCCGGGGTACCGGAGGGAAAGGGAAGGGAACTGAAAGTGAGATTGAGTGGGTCAGTGTGGCAGATATCGAAGGACCTCTGCTGGGCGGGAATTAACATACATGGCTAGATGCTTGATGGTCAGGTTTTCATTGCCTGATATATGGTTATTATTTTCCAGTGGCTACTTTAAGGGAAAGTAGGCAGGAGACTCGGTATACAAAAAATAAAGATAATATATTTTGGGAATATCATTTTAAGGCAAACTATAACTTTTTTAGCTATCAGTTAAACTAGTTCTTACAAGTTCCAGGTTTATTTTGGGCTCTGAAGATTTATTAGATTAATTTTAATAGTTCTACCTAACATATTGCCTTTTGCTAATTGAATCCACTTTAAAGAGTGACGATTCTCCAACAAAACCCTTCCCTCTTTGCCTCTCCGATGAAGTCATACATAATTCGGAACCGAGCAGATAAGACGACCGACGCGGAAATGCTTTCAGTGCTGGACAGGGTCTGTCTTTGGCTCGGCCTCTTCTGGATTTTTGGCTTGTCCCAAAAGTATGCAGAGCATTCTGCTGGCCAAAAGCGTGAGCTGGCTAAAAAGGAAAGTTGGCCCCAGCTGAGGACCAACCCGAAACTCGGTTGCAACTAATTTCAGCACAATAACCCAAATTGAAGCGGTTTGCTGGCGCTTTGTTTGTCCACGAAGCGCAGAGAGGCGAGACGAGACGCGTGACGAAAGCGAGGCGAAGTGCCTTCGGCACTCGGCTGCTGGCTGCACAAAGAGAGCCAAAAAGAGAGTCAAACTATGCGCACGAACAACCAGGAAGAGAGAGCGGAAGAGAGCACTGGAGAGAAAGAGCTAGCCGGAAGGGTTCCTTGTTTTTGAGAAATGTTTGCTATAAACAGCTAACAGCTGTTCGTTGGGGAAATAACAATATTGGTTATAATAAGTCTAGATGTTTGTTTGTAACTTGGAAGGCGAGAAGCAAATAATAGATGAAGATAAAAAAATATTCAAAATATTTAGAGACAATTTAAGTAATTTGATTAAACATTAATACTTTAAATACAATATTAAAATTGAGAAAAGACAGTAAAATATTACAATAAAATATATTTCATATAGATTTTACAAGATTTGTAATCTTTACTTAACTTATTACATTTACATTCTTTAATCAGAAAGTAAATTAGTGAAGTAGTAAAAATATCCTTGTATTTTCCCATTTGACGAATAGTTTAGTCGATTCTGTGGATAATACTTCCTAGCTATTATACTTATTTTCCTCTTATGTTCCAATGCCAGCTAGTAGTTTGTTTCGAACAATCCTAATTGTATTTATTACTCATACATTTTGTTAAAAGTTTTCTTTATATCCAACTGTCTTTTTAATTCCCCCTCTGATTCGATTCGCCGAAGAACAACAAACAAGCAGGACGAGTCCCTGTTCTTCCCTCCCCAAGGACCACTTAAGCGAGCATTTCACACGAACCAGAGATGCTATAAAATCACAGAGAGAAGAGCTCGCGCTCTTTGGGGTTCCCCTAAGCGGAAAATGAGAGCGGAGTCCACAAAACGAAGTCTGTGCAGACTTGCCACGGCTGCTGGTGCTGGTGTTGCTGCTGCTTTTCCTTGGGTCCTCGTGTCAGTCGCGTGCGAAAGCGTAAAGTAAACAGACAGGCGGCTGAGGCGCTGGCAGGAAAAGCGGAAAAGCGGAAAGCAGGAAAAGCAGCAGCAGCCACCGTGCAAGCGAAGGCAAAACAACAACGACGGCGAGGCACGCAGCTGCTCAGCTCAGTCAGTTAAGCGTTGGCCGCAGCGGTAACGGGTTCCGTTCGGTCGAGTTTTACGCGGTCAACGCGGCGAATGCGCGATATATAACGCATACGCAACGTTGCTCTTGGTGGCTTTTTTCGGTGCGGCACAATGAACGATGGCATATGGCAGCCCAGTGCTTTGAGCGAAAAATGTGACAGTTAATTGTGACTAGAGAGAATTCCAAATAACACAAACAAGTTACAAAAGGGAAACAATAAAAAATAACAAAAGTGAATTGCAAATGGCGCTTAAAATGTGCATAAATCAAGGCAGAAATTGCATTTAATGAAGGTTGAATTTATCAAACAAAAACATAGCATACATAAACACAAAAACAATTAGAAACGAAGCGAAACGAAATAAAACGTTTTAATTACGGCAATGTCAGCGTCAAATTGAATTGCCAGTGCAGTGACAAATGAAATGAAATTAAAGCGCCTGATAAATTGATTTACAAAACAATTGGCAGCCGCCAAAAAAGGGGAAAAAGTGCGACAACGACGAGCAGAGCATCAACAACAACTGCGAGAACAACAACAACATGCCGGCATCAAGTGGATTATATCGCATCAAGCACGGCCGTGTCCTTGACAGGCTGCAAAAACCCGCGGCACTTATTTTTATTATAGCATACATTGCGGCATGCGGCATTTGCGGTAAATATCACACAAACATCACTGACTTTTGGCTAAAAACACAAATGGCAAACCAAAAACAGCAAGCGCATAAAAGTTACACAAAAATAATGCTGCATGCTTAATACATATCTATTTTATTTCCACTTTCAATATGGTGTTCACGGCAATTTGCGTCGCATATTGGCTGTTCACCGAACGAGGATAATTTAATTTAATTAGGGCCGCTCGCCGTAATGCATGAAATATGGTCAAAAGGCATTCAACGAATAACAAATTAAATGCAGCAACAAAGGCGAGATCGAGGAGCCGAGATATCGAGGTATCGAGAGAAATCGTTAATTTGTTACATTTCATTGCCGCTGTCGAGTGCAGTGACGGGTCAGGCGATGAGCGCGGAAATCACCTGTGCATCACCTGTCAATGCCTGATACCGCAACAACAGCAATAAAGGCAACGGAAGCCCCGCAGGAACAACAAGAACACTTGTCTACAACTCTCTTGTCTGCTGTTGCTATCTCCCCCGACTACTCCCCCTCTCTCTCTCGCTCTATCCCTCCCTCTCTTTCTCCCAGCTGGCTGGCAATTTGTCAAGCAATCAACAAAGCCAGAAATTGCCCGGCCATAAGACAGAGACGGAGCAGACGGGGCAGACAGAGAGGGCATGTTGGTTTTCCGAATCATGGCGGCAAATACTGAGTAGCAATGCGAATAAAACCATCGAATGGCGGATATAGGCTGCACTGCGAGAAATAAGTGTGCCTAAGAGGGGTCTTACGGGTTTAAATATCAGGGGTTTTAAAGCTGGAATGGGGAACCAGAAGCGGGCTTGAACATATTAAAAGCAGCAAACTGGACTAATTTTTTACATCTCTAAGTTATTTTTGTATTAAAATCATAAAATGCTATATGACTTCAAGGCCCTGGCAGGTATGTTCTCATAATCTCAAGCTAGATTCTGTTTTGTAAACAATTCTTAGGATAAAAATAAATAAATGTCCTCTAATTAACCCAATATTCGAAGGAAAAGAAGATCTTTGCCTTGCATTCTTTAAATAAGTAAATCACTATTTATATTATTTCTGCTTTTTAAAACAACCTTCTCAATAAAGACTCTCTGGAAGAATTTGGCCTTCCCAATTCACATCTTCTAACCTTAATGAACGTATCTCAAGTGCTTAGTACATGTTCTTGACTTTGAGGGACACATTCTTGATTCTGGAACTATTTGTTCCGAGTGTGCGGCGCAACAACAGGCGGGGAGCGGCAATATGGGGAAACTAGAACACAGCCAGTGGCTGTGCCACATTTGTGCGTGCCCCCGGGGGGACAGCGTCGAAGGGGTGTTCGTAAAATCGTCACAATATAAAAAAACAGTGCCACGTCTTGCCTCAGGGGCAGGGCACACACGGCACACACACTGCACTGGCTACCGACTATCTAGCGCAGCCATTGTTGCATGCCACACACGGACACATGCCTTTTGGGGCACACACTCCAGCTACAGTCGCTGTCACTGTCAATGCTGTAATGAAAAATGCACAAACACAAAAACGAACTACGAAATCCCAAAAAAAAAGGGAAAATAAAACAGAAAAGAACACTAAATGCGAGAGGGCCTGAAAATAGAAATAAACAGGCAGGGCCTAGGCCGAAACTGAAAAACAATTCAGCTGTGCCTCCTCCTCCTGGGCCTTTTTTTATCTAGAGCGCATTAATATTTAGCCAGCCAGCCGCGTGCACGTTCCGCAGATATATAAATGCATCCTCCCTGTATAAATCAATATTTATATGCCCCCGGTGCATGTCTAGTCCCCGGTTCGGGGGATTTTGAAGGCCAGCAGGTCGTTGCACATAATGCCTCGCTCGCTGCATCCAAATCCGCGGCTCCATGGATCCCAGATATTTGCATAATGTAACCAAAAAATGGATATATACACGTATTTCCCAGAAATCTCCGCAGAGCAGGCCGAGCACTTTGAAGGGCCGAAAAATGTGGGCAGGAGGTTGAGTTCGAGACATAAAATCGTTCCAACGATAGACAAATAAACGACCAAAATATGCAAATACTTTGTGCAAATATTCTCTTATTCAATTATTCATGTTGTTAAACATACAATATTTTTTTGTTTGTTGGCATTTATGTTAAATATTAGTCTTAGGGCGGCTCTGTAAGCAAATAAACAATAAGATGAACTGGCATATATGTTAAAAAAGAGTTCAAATGATATCCCGCTTTAATGTACATATTTATTTTAATTTATGTGGTATTTAATACCATCACGGCCTGGCCTTATTGATTTAATTATTCATTAGTTGCTATGCCTGCCAGCATGTCTTTTTGATAATATTATTGCTCTTTATTGTTCAAAGTTCATGACAAATAAACGGCAAGGCTTAATTCTTTAAGTCCCATTATTTAATGTCCTGAATTAATGTGGCCTTCTAATCCTCTGGCTTGAATTTAGGCCCCGGCCAGCTCTTTAAGCTGCATATTTAATTTCCCCAAACTTTTCCAATATGCCCGCCCCTCTCGCCAAGAGACAGATCGAATCAGAAGTTTCCACTCCGGTTTCCAATTTAAGCTGGTTTCCCAGTTGACCAAGCTGGCGCGGCTTTGTGTGTGAAAACCGCGTGGCTCGGATGCATGAAAAACAGTCGCATATTGACGGCTGCAGCTGCAGCTGCGGCGGCTCCTGCAGGTCCCTTCTTCCCAAGAGTTTCTGTTCAGTTCAGTTAGGACAGTTACTAGAGCATGACAATTTCATGGCCCACACCCACACAGGTCCTCCTGGCCCGCCCTGCCCTGTTTGTGTGTGCTCGAAATTGTGAAATTGCTGTGAAAGTCGGGCAAAAAAGTTAAAACCATTGATGCCTGGCCCCGGGATAAGTGGGCCACTTGCGGCCGGGCGGGTTAATTGGGCTAACTATCGCAGGAGCTCCAGCCTCTGTTCCGTTCGGTACTGTTTCTGTTTCTTTTTTGTATTTTTTTTCTTGGCTGCTCTGGTTAATTGCCACAGACCCGATATCAGACCTTTTTTGTAACCCGAAACCGTGCACCAGAGGGGGAGGGGGTCGAACCCACTTGCAAATTAGTCGAATAAATTAATAGTTGACTGCTTCCCATCCGGATGTGCTCTCATACATGCACAGTTGGAAGGATCCCTCTTTGAACTAGTTTCGCACGTGTTCACACAAATATATATACTATTTTGACTTCCGGATTTCTATTTATTAACATATATTTATTTTGATATTTAATTATTAAGTTTATAGCCTACTTGGTTATCTATTAAATTTAGAGAGTGTTACCTAGCTTATTGTCTATTAAATTTACACACTTTTCAACTTTTAATTTCCTTCTTTTCGGAAGCAACTTCTCCCAGTAATTTGATCCTGTTTTGCGGGGAATAAGATAATCGATTGACAATGGCGGATGACAGAGCGAAAGCCGATTTCCACACAAACACACACACACACACGAGGACAAAGGTATAAAGGATGCATTTGTTAATGACGCGCGATGATTGACGAGCAGGTGCAAAGGAGTCAAAGGAGCGAGCCAGGGAACCGTTTACCCATGAATCCTCATTGCCGGCATTAGAATTTTGAATAAGCCCGAGGCTGCACAAGACGAAACGGGCTCCCGGGGGGAAGCGGAAAAGAAAGCGGGGCAATCAGACGTCGTGCATGGGAGTCACCTCCTGTAAAGTGAGCCCGGGTCAAGGCCTACACATGAGGCAGGGCGGCGGCAGAGGGGCAGTGTGCAGGCTCTGAAAGCGCGTTGCCAAGCATAATTTAATACGAAACATGCAGGGGCACACACACACTCCCCACTCTCCACTCCCCACACACACCCAGGCTGAATGCAGCGGTAACAGAGCCATAAAGCTCACCTGTTACAAATGCAAAGCCACGTGGGCGTCCTTCCATTCCATGACCCATCCTGCTGCAAGCCTGTATCCTTCCGTGCCCGAGCTGCGGCAGCCATAATAATCAGCACAAAACCTAATGGTCCCTTCCACACACAGTCGCACACACAGTCGCACACACAGTCGCACACACACTGGCACACTCACTCGCACACCACCATCTCCCGTAAGGGACACACACTCGGGCACATGGCTGCACTTTAAGCGCTGAAAGCACGTAAATTCAACATAATTCAGAGGAGGCGCCGCCTTTTGGCAATGGCAAATGCGAAGACATGGACATGTGTGCCAGTTCACTGAGCCAAAAATCGCTCATTTTCAGCGAGAGTTAAGATGGGATATTCAAGAAAAGAGATCTTTTAGTTATGGGTAATTTTTATTAGAGAAAAAGGTTTATAAATAACTGAGAAAGTATTGAAGTTAATTTTCTTGAAGCTATAGCTAGATACATAAATACAATACATAAATTAATAAATTCTATAATTATCAGTCATAAATAATAATTTTCCCTAATTTTATCTTATAGCAAATTGCGATGTTCTGTAAATTTCTTCTTCGATTTTTCCTTTGACTGTATTTATAGAAATTTGTTGGCTTTAACTCTGACCTTCTTCTGGTAATATACATCAAGCTTCCCCAAAATGAGAAAAGCATACTTTATTTATTTCATACTTTATTTTCTGACCTTCTCACTGAGCTCCTTATTTACGTTCACATTAAAGTGATAATATTTTAGGTGATATTTAGCTAGCAAATGTTATGAACCTTGCAACGACGTTTTTATTTGCTTTAGCTGAAGGATAAATTCTGAAAGACTTTCGGACATTCCTTTAAGGCCTGAGAGTTTCCCTTTTTCCCTTGAAATATTTTCAGAATGGCCCTAAAATTATTCTCCGTGTGACACATGTGGGCTAACTCCGAACTGCAACGCTCAGACACTTTTTAGCTGCACTTAGCTGCCCCGCCTGCCAGTGATATTCGAGACCGGATACCCCTGCTCCTGGCAGCCTCTTCCTGCTTTTCCAATTTGCAACTTTTCACCTCGTCGCCATATTTTTTCCTTGGGCCTCTTCGACAGCCGGCAACTTTCTTGAACCGCGGGTCCTGCCGCGTCATGGCTGACTATTAAAGCCGGGCCGGAGTAAACTTACCGGCTTAGCCTTACCTTTACCTTTCGCGGCCAAAAGTGGATGCAAATGGTTTTGTGATTTACCTTTATCCCGGTTTCTCCGCCTCCAACTTTGACCCATCATCGCGTATCGAGAGCGGAGTAGAATGATTATGACCTGAAAGGGTTTTCTTTTCGGCTAACGAGCTTTTTGGTGGCCCAAAGAAAAAAGCGCGACAAGTGGCGGGCTAACCGAAAGAGTGACTTGCTGGCCTCTGCGTAATTACAACTTGAGCTCGTTCCGCACTTGAAAAGAGGTTCAAATTGGAAATGGTTAAGTGGAGTACACAGGGAAAGGGAAAGCTATTAAGATGAGTATTTTTAGGTTCCTAAAATACATAAGACTTAGGCTTGCTGAGTTATTTAAGTAATTGTCTTAGTTATTTGTACTATTTCCGCGAGAAACCAGATTAAATCTCCTCAAAAACCCATCGATTTTTCTCTCTGCATTTCTGCAGGGACAGAGAAAGCGTTGTTTCAACAATTAATTTGGCTCAAGTGCGCGCTTGATTTCGTTTTCTGTGTTTTATGTCACTCTTGATGCCTTGCGAGCGGGACAAGCCGGAGCCCGCTGACACAATTTCATTAACCAACTCTTTTCGCCAACGAACGCTCATCGCCAGCTCAGCCCGGCTCAGCTCAGAGCTCGGTTTTGGCTTTATTTCGTTTATTTCGTGTAGTCAGTCTCCTTCAGAGCCGTTCTGTTCCGTTTTCCGTTTTCCGTTTTCGGCTTTCGGCTTTCGGCATTCGGCTTTCAGTTTCCAGTTTCCAGTTTTCTGTTTTCTGTTTTTGGTCTGCCGCGTGGAGGATAAAGAGAATTTGCCTAACAACTCGCACACACACACACTGTCAGAAATTGAAACTTTTCAAAAGCAATTGCTTGAATTTCAAGTGAAAACTTTGTTCGCGCGACTGCTGCGCTCCCTGCTCCCTGCTCCCTGCTCTTAGCTCCGTCTTTTTTTGGCCAAGAAAGTTGTAACTTTTGGCAGAAATATGCAAGCATACATTGAGATACAGATGTACTTATATAAAGTATATATATTTCTAAGTAATTGCGCGTCGAGGCAACTGGAGCAAACTGTCTGCCTTTTAAATGCCAGCGAGCGCATTGACGCCAGAAGGCAGCCAGAGCGAAGTGGCGTCACAGCTTCCCAGCTTCCCAGCCGCCATTTTAAGACAAATGCGTAAGAGCCGCCGCAGCCATCGAGATTAAGTATCCGCCATGGTGGCCCAGAGTTGCCCGTGATTCCGCGTCCGAGGCATATGGGAAATTGTTTCAGTGCAGCTTAGTCTCTCAGCTGATTACCGAACAGCCGAACTGCTTTGTATGCGGATAATCAGACTTGAAAGTTCGCTCTGACTCTGACATCTCCCGGCGCTGCTTCCTGCTCCTGCGAATTTCCCCATTTCCCCATTTTCCCGCAGCGAGCTGTCGGAAAGTTCCGCGGCGAACTTTCGCCTTGTGTATTATTGGACAATTTATATAATTAACCCATATGAATATTTATCTTTGGCTGAACTTAAATTTGCCGAACTTAAATCGAGTCGGCGTTCTGCCTTAAAAAGAGACAGGAGGGAGCCTGGCCGTAATTCTCCAACGTAAGCTTTCGAGCCGGAGCTTAGCAGGAGGCGCGAGTCTTAGGCACAAAGCTGGATTATGGCTTTAAGTGTAATTACCATTTACATGGCTTCCATCCTGCCAGCTGGCTGTATTAACATGCTCCTAAGTCCTTCCCCCAAACTCACGGCATCTCCGTGAAAAGCGGGAATACGCAGCACCGAACGCCGAACACGGATCTCCGAACTCGGAACACGGAACACGGAACACCGCGGCAAATGTTATTAAAAACTTAAACATCAACGGGGCGAATAAAAAAAGGGGGAGGTGGGTGGAAGGTGTGAAGGCTGCTGGTTTCATGGTCGTAATTAGAAACTTTTTAGTTGGCACCGAGCGCCAGCACACAAAAGTTGAACATGACTTTTGGGGCATTAGCCTAGTGCAGCCATTTTCGCGCCATGATGCGGTAATTAATTTCCCAATCCCCAGCCCGAGAGGGGTGGGGGGCCAGGTGGGGGCTGCAAATTGCTGGACACTCGCGGCTGGTTTAGTTGTCAAGGCCACCCTCGCCCGGGTGGGCCGGCTCGACTCGGCCCGGCGATGGGGCCAGCCAGATATGCGAGGGTCACTTTAGAGGATTCCCTGGGAAATTCCAAGGAGCGAAACCAGACAAAGGTCATTTTAAGCCCATTAATCAAGGGGATAAGGAGGATAATTCAAGATTCACAAGCTAATATAAGCAAACTCATATAAAATTAAATTCTTGTGATATTTCTTGTCTGAAAATCATCACAAATATAAGTTAATGGGATTTAATAAGCATTAACATATGTCTTAATCAAATATATGTATTAGACAAGAGGCAAATATACAATATATATATTTTTCCCTGTCCCTGTTCACCTCTTCCTTAACCATTCAATCCACCCTCGTTCAGGGGCAATTAAACGGCATAATTATTTTTTTTTAGGGCTAAATTCGAAATCAAATTAAACTTTTGCTCGTAGATTTCGGATGTCTTCTGGGGCTGCGGTTGGGGTTGCGGTTGGTCTTTGTGGGCTTTCCATTAAATTATAAATTTATGGGCCGCGCAAAGCGGCCTAAAGCCAAATGCCCGAACACACACACAGTCGTGGGGGCGGAGAGGGCTGGAAAGGCGAGCTAGCCATGTACGAGTCCTACTTAATTACCGTGATAATTTACACTTTCGCTGGCATTGCGGCTTTAACCCTTGTTTGGCACCCCGCATTCACATTGTCCTCCACATAAATTAAAGTTTAAAGCTCAGTAAATTCAGCTACATGAGCTGTAAGGGAGGGATGTCTCAGGCAGGGTGGGTTTCACAGTGGAAATTCGAGAGTTATAACCATAAAATTGTTGTAGAACTTATGAAAAACACACATGGACCTCGTTAAGGACACGCTGCAGCTGTTTCAGGCAGCCACCACTTCCTTATCAGTATACAATGCTGGTGTGTAAATAAAACTAGTAGGAATATTTAAATTGAAATTTAATCAATTAATATAATAATCAGTATTAATTTATAACTTTAAAAATATATTACACTTTAATTAATATTACTGTTCTGTTTTATTTAGTGCTAAATCTCTCTCCACACTTAATCTACTCTGAGTTACTCAAAAGCCTCATTAGGCACGCCCCACTGTAGTTGCATAAATAAGTATGTTTAAGTTTGGCGTTGCATAACAATTTGGATTACAGTTCAAGTAGTTGACAGTTTTGGGGGCGGAAAGGACAAAGGCAGACAAGAGGAGGCAGAAGCGACAGGCTAATTTATGAAAATTGCCGTCGAAATTATTGGCAATGAACATTTGCCAGTGCCAGGGCGAGTGTGTGGGCGCTTGGCGGTTCAGCGGCTGAGTGGCTGAGTTCCTCGAGTGGCTCAGGGGCTCAGGGGCTCAGCTACTTGGTGGCTCCGTGACGCAACATCGAGCATCGCCACAGATCTGTGATTATGGACTGGAACGTATTGAAAGTTGCTGAGGCCCCGCCTCCTGGACATGCCCCCGGAAAAGTATGCAAATATTTGTGTGCTCCGGCGAAAGTCGAAGCGAAAGTGGGTGCCACGAGGATAATTTATGACTGGGCTGCTTAAATTTCACTCGCAGCGCCGGAATTATGAACATACAACGGCGGAGATAACATTTCGCCGGCTGCCAGCTAAGCAAAAATTAAGAAACAACAAGATGGTGTGGAAATACTTCCCCAGGAGCCGGGTGTATTGACTAGGATGTGGTTGGCATTGTTGCCTTTAATCTTTGGGGCACAATTCACGCGATTCCGCACACAAACATAGCTTGCCCTGACTGAGCCACATCTGAACCAGCTCAAGGACAAATGATAACGCTTAACACAGAGCCGCCAGCGACTGCCTAATGATACTGTTCGAGAGGGGACGGAGTGCCATTTCCCCCAAAAGCATCCCAGCAAGGACCCAGGAGCCGGGCAAGCATGATGATGACAGCAAGACTGCGACTGGGACAACAAATTCTGTCATTAGATACTGTGTAAGGGAGAGTAACCAAGCAGCGAGATACCAGCCAACAAGCGGAGCCAAAGCAAGGACGAAGCACTAGTGCCGCAGACCGAAAATGGGAATCCCCTCACGCATTCGTATGAACTTTCAGGAATTACCGAAGAATGCTCATAGCAGGAAGTCCTTTTGATTGAAAATCACTTAAGGGGTGTCCTGAAATATGCCAGGCAACACTATAAGGAAGAGATTCCTATGGCCGCCCTGAATATTATGAATTCCTTTGCGAAACTGGCCTTAAATATTGCTTTAGCCTTAAGGGATTATCAAAAATTGAATTTATATATTACTTTAGCCTTAAAGGGTTAGGAAAAACAGAATTTATATATTGTAAACATATTTCTTAAGGTTCACAGACTCTAGGTAGTCCCAAAAAGGAAACAATTATCATTTTGCTGAACTATTTTAGTATTTCTCCTTTTTTTAGCACATTTATTTTTATCCTCCATTTATTTATAATTTGTACTTTAGAGCCTAGGGCACAAGCCGCTTCCAAAAACCACCATTACCCTGCCAAACGTATAAAAATCCCACTCATTTGCCCTGCTTTGCATTTATTCAGTTGACTTTGCTTTAACAATGAGCTCGGAGTCAGATTCTGCGCTTACATGCCGCATAGATTGAATATTTCCTGCTGCTGCCGCAGATTTGCCAGGATGCCAGAGCCAAGCCAGGGCAGGAGCCAGGGCAGCAGGACCAAGGCGGCATCCGAATCAGAGTCAGAGGCAGCAGCAGCAGCAGCAGCATGTGGAAATGTTTTGCCGTTCATAAATTTATGCCACGCGGCCAAGGCAGCAACAAAAAAGTTGCCTCTTGTTGAAGTCTTGTCGTACATGGCCGGAGGTCCTCGGGGGGCCAGGGCCAGGGGAAAGGGAAAGGGGCAGGCGAAGGGTGGCTGCCACGCAAATAGAATTTCAAAGAAGTAAATCTAGAAATTAAATTAATTTTACCAATTTTCCAAGCTGCAGCGCTCCGGCATCGCATCTCGGCTGTCTCTTCAGGGCTCTCCGGATTCCGGAGTCCGCAGTCCGGGCATTTGCATAGAGCCGCTGTTGGGGGCGTGGCCGCAAACAGGAAAGTGGAAAAGTTTCTGGCCCAAGTGGGTTAAGAGCCTAGCCGGATCGCAGCAGCTGTTCCAGCTGTCCTTGGCCTACACACAGCTATGCCAGACATTTGCGCATCCTTTCTCCTTCGTCCTGCCGCCGCCTAGGGCCTCTGAGAATTAGCCCCAAATCGATTGATTGATTAGCCAGGCTCACATTATTATTGCCAGACCGACGAAGCTGCCTAACCATAATAAATGTGCATCGATTATAAATTATAAGTCATTATGCTGGTCCAAGATTTATGGCTCGATGGAGTGAAGTTCCCATAAATTCCGGTAATCCAAGATTTGTTCATTAAGCTGCCAGAAGTGCATCCAATCAGGAGTTTCTGCCATCAGGCGGCAGCCACAAAAGCCCGCTTTCAGGTGCGCTCGGGATGCCGCAACAAAACAAATTAAATAAGTCGCCGCCGAACGAATGAAAGCAGCCAACACAATGGCCGCTGGTCCGGCAAACTTTCTCCTTTCTCGGCACACGGAATGCCTTTCCCCATGTGATTGTGCTGTTGTGGCCAGCTGAACAATTGCCAATAGATTGCAACACACAACGAGGGTTACACGCAGCGAAAAAGGATGCCTATCATATTCCCTTACTACATTTTACTTGAAGAATATTAATATGGGACGTAGAGTACTACAACTTACAAAGATCTTATCAAAAAGAACTTACTGACATTGCTGTAATATTTATTAAATATTTATCAGGCTTCTGTGTGTATAATTCCTGGCTTTTTAGACAGAAACTTTCTCTAAACCTGTCTCTTGGTACATAACCGCTCAAGGTACTACTTTTTTTGTAGTGTGATTCTTTGAAATGTTGCCCAGCTTACAAAATAAATAAAATATAAATGTCCCTGGCCACATGTGTATTTTGCGCTGTGCACCCTTCTTGAATGGAAGTTAAACACGGACTTCCCCATCAACATTTCATGTGCGCAACCAATGAAAGTTGCGTCTCAAGTTGAAATGATTGCAGCAGCAACTTCCGCACTCAACTGCAATTAGTTTATGTGGCACACGAACGTACTGGCAGGATTTCAGCTGCAAGTCTCAATCCTACAGGGCACCTGTCAGTCGACGACCGGTTTTAATGGTCGGAAATCATGCAAAGTGCCAGTCGTCAGCTGCAGAATTAAAGTCAATTTGTTTAAATAATAGCTGAAAAGTACCTACAAACATTCGGAAGCACGCTCAGCCATCTGCACAAGTCGAAAACTTTACGCTCATGCTCAGTAAACTCGCATTACGTATACGCAGCGTGTGTGCGGTAAACTTTTCGGCCACTGCAGCTGTTATTCGAGCAATTCACACACGCACAGCACGGACCGGAGGCCGTACAGGATTCAAGTTGCCAAAAAGATGTTGTGTGTGTGTGCTAACCAGATGTATCAGTGAATTATTTGTGCAGCCGCACACTGGCATGCCTTTGGATTTGCATGTCCTCGCCACAGATTAGATTTCCATTAGCAGCAACAATTTAATCGAGCGTGTATTATGCATCCCGCCTATGAGTAGTTTTCCAGTAAATGCACTCGCAAAGGTTGGGTTGAGAGTGGAATTAAAGCCACTAAGGAGAGCAGGCTCCAAGGATATTCGAACCGCTGGACTAGATTTGTGGCGGCTGGGCTGCCTAATTGCCAGAGAGTGTGAGCCACGGCTCACCTTGATGGCATTATGGCCACAAGCAAATACATTTTAAACTCGATATATCCGTTATGTCCTTTTTGCGGGCATCCATCGAGCCTTTCTGGGCTGTAAGCCCCCCGTTTTCTATTTGGGCTTAGTGGGAAATGTCAGCGACATAAAATGGATAAGGGACAAATGTGACAGCTTACAGAAAACATTCGGATTCGGATTCGGCCTTGGATTCGGATGCGGTTTCGGAGGCGAAAAATGTAAAGGAGCCAACATAAAAGGCAGCGCCCAGCCCAGATTTGCCCAATCTCGGCTAAGTCAACGGCAGTGTCAACGCGGCGGATGGGTGATGCCAGCCGACGGTTAGCTTTTGGGGAAAAGGTCCTCCCGGACACACGCTTGTGCGGCTTTACACTTGCCGCCAGCGGACGTTTCCCAGGAATCGATCAATGGCATTCGCTTAGCCGCCTGGGCGCAAATAAATTGAACTTAAATAGACGACGTCAAGGGCCTTAAATGTGACGTCGCTGTCAAGTTAAGTGCCGAAGGTGGCAGAAGCTGGCCGAGCAGGCGGTTACTGCGATGACGAGAGGCTGGGCCGGCATACAGGATAGCAGAGTGTCCTTAGGGTACCAGGGTACCAGTCCTGGCTGAAGCTAAGAGAGTTGTGGTTAGTTATTTGGAGGAAATTTATTTAATTAGTGTTTGTTTGTGCTTTGTAAAAATCTATCACATATTTCTGGTGAGGTTAGAGAGATGAACANNNNGGTGAGGTTAGAGAGATGAACAATTAATTAAACAAACATTTTAGGCTTGGCGTAGCAATAATCTTCATTATTTATTTATTATATAATATATATTTATATTTAGTTATATTTATTTATAGGAATCGAACCCCTCAGTCATCACAAATCACTTTGAAAGTTATACAATTTTTCCACAATTTGCAGAATAAAATCCCCTGAGATTTCTGCATCACACTTTACCTGGTCTTTATATTATTTTTGCCCAAGGTGTCAGAGAGCCTCTTGGGCTCATAACATCCCCTGCCTTGCTGCCAGAGAGTAGAGGGTAGCTAAGCTCAATTCCGATTTTGATTACACTCGGCTGTGTGTGTTGTCCTGTGCCGTAGCTGTTCGGCTCTGCTCCTTTCTGTCCCTTGTAGTGCCACCAAATTTGCCACATCCGGCGCAGGGCAGCAGTTTATATTTCGACTCGGAGTCGCCGTCGCTTTGTGGAAAATGTCAAGTGTGTCTGGTCGCCCGAAATAAGTGGACTGCCAAAAAAGTTGCCTTCGTCCTGGCCGACTTTGGACGCTTTGTCTCCGCCTTCGGTTGTGTTGTGTTGTGTCCTTTGCTTTATTTTTCGTTTAATAATATTTTCACTTTGATGCCACTCCTCGGGCAGTCGAGCAGTCGAGCAGCCGGGCAGCCGGGCTGCGGGAGAGTGGTTTTCTGTTTATGCCTCCACATTACGGAAGTTGACAATTTAATTTTATGTACTTGCCACATTCCCGGCCGCTGCCGGCAGATACTAAACATTTATTGGGGGCCAAGGCCAAAAGGTTCGACTATTCAAAGTGCGCAACCAGCCGTGGATTGTGGGATCTTGGCCCGGCTCTAACCGCATTTCCATTCTAATTCGCACGTGCTTGCAATTTGGCAAAGCCCCTAAATGTCTTCGCTCGCCCCGGTATAAATCTTCATTATGCTCAACAACATGCCCCGGCACTCCGCACTTAACTTATGCTCTTTTATATGAATTCTCCCTCGTTTGCCGCCTTTCCGTTTGATTTCACTTGGCTTTGGATCAGGGACTTCGCAGATACTCATACAAAAAATCCGCCGAAGCAGATTTGTACCTTATTTATTTGGCTGTCATAATTTATGAATACAGGGCTTACCGACACACTGAGCAAATAAGGAGGTGGGAAAATAAATACATCAAGAATATTTCTTTTAAGGCCAATACAAATACAAATATCTTAAAGGCTTGAAAACTACTTTAGAAAAGCCTGGAGTCATGCAAATAAATATTTGTTAGGAGAAGTACTGTCATACATATATTTAGATTACATTTCAATGTCTAAGAGGAAGCAGGACTAACAGCAAATATTAAATGGTAAAATAATATTTGTATTTCTTTTAATTTGATGTTTAGTTGTTTAATGTAAATATCCCCATATTTTCCCTCTGTACATATCATGTGTGCGCCTGCTGGCTTTGAGAGCTGACGATGACGTCCCATTTGAGCCATTATTTATTGAGGCATGAAGAGCGGCTGAAACCGCTGCTAAGAATAGATATTTTGAGGGATTCGTCTGGCCCTGACAACGGAGAAGTTTTCGCTCACAAGATTCCGCAATTAGCCGGGAGATTACTACGGCTTCTTCCCCGACCTCGAACTATTTAAAACTTGGTATCTTATTGGGCTGAGTCGGAGGAGCATATTGTGTCGAATGGAAAACCCCAAGTTGGGCACTTAGACACGAATTGAAATAAAATAAATAAAATTAGAAAGCTCGCCGGGCTCGCTGACTCCCACTCGCAAAATGCCCTCATTCACTCCCATTTTTCTGCGAAGCATCTGCCATTCCCTTTGGCTTTCGAGACGCAGATAGAAAGCCAATTTTATGACTCAACTTAAATAGGCACTTTACTTTTGCCTCTTAATGCCTTTTTACGAGAGTTGGCGCTAGTGCTCGCTCCTGCGTCCTGCAGGGAACCGCGACATTAATGATGGCCACGCCCGGCGAGGAGGAGGCTTTATTGGAAAATAAATGGGCGAATAGTCCGCGGCAAGTGTGTGGCGCACTTATCTGATTTTACACTTGCGCCCATCAAAATTATGACAGTCGCAAAGTGAATCGTTTCTGGCCGAAAAGGCACAACTTTTAGCCAAGTTGCAAAGTTACAGGGCAACAAAGCCACCGAGCTACAAAGCAGGCATGCGTGGGCCATTTTGCAGAATTTCAATTAAATGGCGCCTGGCGTTGGTGGAAAAGTTTTAACCCCCGGATCCGGGATCCAGGATGCAGGACGCTGGGCGGGAAGCCCGAGGAGAAATCTCCGGGGTCAGGGGCCCAGGCCAGTTGACGCATTTACACACAAATTACCGCCAAGTGTCAAATGCAAACATTCCGGCGAAGACGACGACCGCGGCGACTACTGTGGCAACAAACAATATTTGCCATAAAAACAGAAAGCGCCTAGAAAGTTTCGTAATGAAACAAACTTTCTCCAGACCCCCTCAGCTTGGAGTTTACTTTAAAATTTTCAACCGAAAATTGTAGGAGCCGGGCGAGCGGCCGTACTTCTAATTGATAAATTTCGGTATTCGGCCATACATTTAATTAAAACTTTTCAGTTCCAGCCAGCCAGCTAGTTGCAGGCGATGTCGATGTTTTATGGTCAATTGTCCCCGTGCACTCTCGATGGCCATAAAAGTTAGCCTGGCCCGCACCCCTACTCGCATTTGTGTCATTTGTTGCTGCCTCAAATAACTGCCACCGCAAATTTAGTTGGTGCTCAAATGGAATAAATTATTCCGGCGAATCGGAAATGTACTCGCCATTTATTTGTGTTTTAATTAGAGAAATTTATGCACACAGTGCTCGTTACATTAAATATGAAATCAAATGAAATTAATGAGTCTCAGCCAGCGCTCAGCGCCCAGGATGTCGCTGGCCCGCACAATTATCATAATGATATTTGCCGAATGTTTTTTGCAGGCCTTCATTTAATTGATGACAACGCGGGGACATTGAAGCCATTAAACAAATAAGTTGCTAAGCAAATCACACTTTAGATTTAATTTGTTAGAGAAAAGAATACAAATTAGGCAGTTAATCAATATCAGGAAAATTAGGGCATACAAAAAAAGTCAATATGCAGATTAATTCACTAATTAAAAACTAGTCACTGTAAAAATCGATTGCGAATTGAATTTAAATCTGTTTTGTCTTAGTTATGAATATTTGTATCCTTGAGTTGTCCTTAAAATTAGGACATAAAAACCCCATTTAAGGGCCTAAAAATGCGTAAGCCTGAGGCTTTCTTAATAGCATATTTCGGCCAAAAATGGAATGCTAGCCAAATGCCGTATAAAGTTCGATTCGCTGTTTAAATCTTAATTAGTTGGCAATAAAATATTTGAAAAACTAAGAACAAAAATTTTGGCCAATTTTTCAAAAAATGATAAGGGGTTACATCATTAAAATTGTTAAAAATTGACCAAAAATTTATTTTTTCTGATCTCTAATTTCAATATGCAGATTAATTGGCCTAATAAAAAATAACACAGAACTGCTTTCCGAATTGAATTTGAGGCTGATTTGACTTTGTTATGAATATTTTCAACCTTGAGTTGTCCCTAAAACTAGGATATAAAAACTACAGATTTAAGGACCCAAAAATTCGTATATATGATGTCTTCTGGAGAGCATATTATGGCCAAAAATGGGTTGACAGCCAAATGCAGCATATCATTCGATTTGCCACTACAATCTTATTTAATTAGGCAATGATTTTTTTCTTAACTCTGATTTGTCCAATAAATTAGGGTAAAAAACTACCGATTTAAGGACCCAAAAATTCGTATATATGATGTCTTCTGGAGAGCATATTATGGCCAAAAATGGGTTGACAGCCAAATGCCGCATATTTTTCGATTCGCCACAAAAATCTTAATTAGTTTTCAATAAAATATTTGAAAAA
>VNKC01001884.1:0-24588 GCA_008042775.1 Drosophila pectinifera
AGCCGGGCTCAAAGCTGGACCTACGTGGCTCCCCGAACTCTGATATATACATGGATTTATAGCTTCGGGGGTAGAGTGGGCGTGGATTCTGAGTCTGGGGCACCGGCATTGCTTTGTCACGAAATGCGAGTAGCACCGGAAGTGTGCATCCGTTTTTTAGGCGGCTAAATGCAGGCATTTAGGGGGGCTCTGGCCCATTGAAGGGGGGGATTGGGAAATGTGTGTCAAACGCAGGCAAGTCGAGTCGCCTCTTGGCCAAATTTGGCTGCTGCAGATTGCGTGACTGTTGCCACATGTTGCTGCAACTGCGGAGGATGCAACGCTCCGGTGCGCCTGACACTTTTGCCAAGAAGTTGCATAAATCCGCAGCCGGCAGGTAAATTGCCAAAACAGTTGCACTTCAACTAGAAAATGAGGCCAGAAGAAAAAAGAAATTCCCAAATTAAACTACTACCTGGGCTTAAATATTATTTTAGGGATGATGGATTTAATAATCTAGTTCGTAGCCTTAAATTGGCCATATTATGGTCTTAAAATAACTCCATGGAATGTGGTTCATAGGATTACTTTTTAAAGGATTTAGTTGATTTTATTCTGAGTGCCCTAAGTAGGGACTTTAAATGGGGGATTTATCTGAGTAATTAGTAGATTTAAAGGGTTCCTAAGTACACACAGATCTCGGGTTGACTCTGGGATTATATTATTGGATTATTAGGTATGAAAATCGTTACAGATTAAAGCAAACATTTGTTGAACATTAAAAACAACTCTAGAAGTCAACAATAAAAACTAAAAATACCAAAATACAAAAAGGAAAATAATCTGTTTTATCTATAAACTAAAATTCCATTAAGATATTATAAATACATATTAAGACTCTATAGAAAAAGTTGTCATGTTTCCCCAGGTGCATTTTTTTAATATATTATATTAATTATACATATTTAATTTATTTTTTGCGGATGTTATATTTTAGAAAGGGCCACCACATACCTAAGGAATATAAGAATTTTCATATTTAATAAAGCTGTTATGAAATACATTAATTTAAATCTTAAACTTGATTATGATAACTAATCCCGATGACACCTAAATTTCCACAGACCTTACTTCCTTAGTTAATCGCACCTTTTACTATTTTCCAAACACCATATTGTATTTTATTTTCCGTCTAGAACCCGTTCTGGGCGATGAAATTAAATCTCTACCATCGTTTGATGTGTTCGGAAATTGTTATTATTGTCACTGTCAACGTCTTGGCGTTCATTAAGGCAAATGGACAAAACCTGCCAGTCAGGCGCTCCGTCAACCCGTCAGATACGGATCCAACCGAAGCCAGAGATACAGATACAGATACAGAAAAAGATTCAGTCGGTGCTCAGGGCGTAGATCCCGGCTCACGTGTGGAAATCACGGTGCCACTAATGGCCCTGCTTTTCTCGACTCTGTCTCCTGGCCATTTCACAATTGTGTAATATTCTGTCGGCCTTTGTGGCTGCTCTAAAAACGTGATGCAATTAGGCCTTCTCAGCCCTGCAGTTGGCCCAAAGAATGGAGCTTAACAAAGAGGGGGAAAAGTGGGAAAAGGCAGCCCAGAGTTATGATTATCGTACGTGTTCCTTCCTTCTCGGGTAATCAATTTTTTCATGTCTTCATTACGATCTTTTATTTTCGAGTGTGAGAATTCGTTCACGATTTAATGGGCAGTCATATAGACATATATAGATGGAGTGTTCACGGGAGGCCTGAGAAAGTCTAGAATACATTTTCCTAATTAATGCTCGGCATCCAAACTAATTTGCAAATGTAAATCCAGTACTTTGGCTTACTTTCTATCACTTCGGGGTTAGTACTTGGGGGTTCTCAGCACTGGGAAAAATCAAGCTGGAATTTAGAAAGATTTTATGATCAGATTTATAAAATAGATAAATAATAGGTGTAGAAATCTTGATAATGAACATGGTTGGGCACCAAACTTCAAGGTTGGAGCATGTTAGCAAAAGATACTAGAAAAAGCGTCATTAAAATGCGAGAAAAAACAAAACAAAAATAAAGGACGATGTGTAGTTTTGGTTGGCGTAATCCCTAGCGATGAAAGAGCGATGAAAGAGCGATGAAAGAGCGATGAAAGAGCAATGAAAGAGCGATGAAAGAGCGATGAAAGAGCGATGAAAGAGCGATGAAAGAGCGATGAAAGAGCGATGAAAGAGCGATGAAAGAGCGATGAAAGAGCTTTATGCCCCTATAGGTTTGAGAACATAGTAATTAGATAATTTTATTAGAAACACTTTAAAATTCTATTATATTCTATTCTGTTCCATATAAAATAATTCTATTCATTCTATTCTATTCTATATAAAATCAGTAAATCCATATAAAATCCGTAAGATTTATAACCTATATATAATGCATTTATAATTAGTAAATTAGTTAAATAAGTAGTTAAATTTTCCACCTAAAAAGTAGCTAAATTTCGGTAAGTGTGATAATGCCACCCGCTTATTAGCGTAATCACCTGTAATTGAGACCTGGCTGGGAACCTCCAGCCTCTTGACACCCATTACTCATCGCATTCGCGGGTTGTGCCACATGTGGCACATTGACCCAAGTGCCAAATACCAGGCCAGGTAACCCAGAAAACGGGGCGACAATAAGAATGTATCTCTGTCCCCGCTGGTAGTAAGTAATATTTTCTATTTTCTTTATGGCCCCCAACATCAATGATCACAATACGCATTATTTTCGCCGGCTATAAGGCATTCTTGGGGGGCTTAAGGCATCGGAGAACCCAGAGAACTGGGGACCGTGCTCAAGTAGACGTGACAAGAGACCTCCGAGAGCACTCTTCCCCGTCGATGATTTGATTTGGAGAAAGCGGAATCATTGGCGGAAGAGCCATGTAATCACCGAAGTCGCGGAAGTCGCAGAACGATTCCTACCTCGCTCCAATTTGAGTTCAGGCAATTATTTCAGGTAACTCCGCCGATTTGCCTGCCAGCCAAGAAGCCCATTTAAACGGTAGGGCAACATATTAAAGCTAAGTGCCACTTAGGGCCCGCTTGCCCAAGAGCTCCCCACATCCAGAACTTGCGCAAAAAGCCCCCACAGCCAAGGAGATTGTCTCTCTAACTTCGAGTCTAACAGCTACACAGGGAGAAGAATAGGGGAACTCCCCTAAAATATATGCAAAATAACCAGGATATATTGAATAAGCAAAGTATGTGTCTTATACCTTTACCTATACTTATTAACTTATTCATAAGCTAACAGACAGTGAGGCTAAACAGGGAGAAGAATAGGGAAAGACCCCTAAATTAAATACAAAATAATCTAGATATTTTGAGCAAGTTAAGTATATGTCATAAGCATGTTACATTATTTTCTACAATTTATATTTATACCTATATTTATTAACATAA
This sequence comes from Drosophila pectinifera, assembly GCA_008042775.1. NCBI lineage: Eukaryota > Metazoa > Arthropoda > Insecta > Diptera > Drosophilidae > Drosophila > Drosophila pectinifera. Next base: position 3,420 of record VNKC01001884.1, read on the forward strand.
AGAAGAATAGCGGAACACCCTTAAAATTATTACAAAATAACCAAGATGTTATGAATAAGCTAAGTATATGTCTTAAACATGTAACAATACAACAACTTATATTTATACCTATATTTATTAACATAAAGAAGAATAGGGGAACACCGTAAAAATAATTACAAAATAACCAAGATATTTTAAGCAAGCTAAGTATATGTCATAAACATGTTACATTATTTTCTACAACTTATATTTATTAACATAAAGCAGAATAAGGGAACAGCCCTAAAATAAATACAAAATATAACCAAGATATTTTCAGCAATCTAAGTAAAAGTCATAAATATGTTACATTATTTTCTACAACTTATATTTATACCTATATTTATTAACTTATTCATAATCTAACAGCCAGTGAGGCTACACAGGGATTAGAATTAGGGAGCACCCCTAAAATATATACAAAATAACCAAGATATTTTGAGCAAGCTAAGTATATGTCATAAACATGTTGTACTATTTTCTAAAATTTTTATTTATACCTATATTTATTTAACTTACTTATATTCTTATTAATTTTTTTTAGTGTCCCATTGGAGCTGTGACTGGGGCACATTTAGTACATTTTTTGGTTGATCATTTCGGCCGGCTTCTATGCGCAATGCAATTTCTAAAACGTGACTCGTGCAGAGACAAATAATGCCAGGCCCTCCTCCGCCGATCCTGCCCAGGCTCCCCCGATCCCCAGTGGAGCACAACAAAAGCCCATTAATATAATTTGTGTCTGGAGCTAGTATTTCCACCGAGACCCGCTGTCTGCGAGAGCACCCAGCCTAGTCCTAAACGATTATGAGCTCCAACTCGGCGGCAACTTGATGCTGGGAAAACATGCCACAGTTGGAAAAACTGGCTTTGTTTTCTTTCTGTTTGGTTTTTTGGCTGACGGGGTCACAGTCTGCAAGTCTCACTCCCATATAGATCAAATAAAACCGCTGATCGTGTCGCCGTCGCCGACGATTGCCATTTTGTGTGGGCTTTTCCTCTTATTTATTGTACAGAATTGTCTACAACTTGTATTGGCTGGCGCTTAAGTTTAAGTTTTATTGGCCCGCAACCGAAATGGTCTTTTCATGGGAACAAATCGATGGTCGGTAGCCGCGGGCCTGGCCCGCTGACAGCCCCTATAAATTTGAGTTAGCCGCTGAAGGTTTCCTTTCTTCTGGATCTGGAAATGGTCAGCCAACGTGGGTGGACATAATTGGGCTAATAAAATCTACTGACTCAAAGATATGATTCAATCGGCTTAGGAAGTATCTCAGGAGAAGAATGTATTTCCAAGCTTCTTTTATAGATTAATCTTTCGGATAGATTTAATATTTAAATACTTAAATATATATTTGAGATCACAACTTGTATGTAGTAGAGGCATTGAGAATTATAACTAAGACTGGAAAATTATACTAGTATACTCTTACTTATTTACAGGATTATTATCTCAGGAGAATTAGTGTAAGTATTTCCAGGCTGCCTTGAAATAATATTCTATCGGATAAATTTAATATTTAAATATTTAAATATATATTTGAGATCACAACTTGTATGTAGTAGGAGGTCCCAAAGCATTGGGAATTATAACTAAGACTGGAAAATTATCCTAGTATTCTCTTACTTCGCAAGAACTCATGAGAATTTGTGTAAGTATTTCCAGGCTACCTTTAAAGATTACACTTTCGGATAGATTAAATATTTAAATATATATTTCACAACTTGTATGTAATAGAAGGTCCTAAAGCATTAAGGAATATAACTAAGACTGACTAGTAAACTCTTACTACCCAAGAGGCTGATATCTAGGTCATAAAATATCACGTAATAAAGCTCTATCTAGTTAGAATGTCTATGACTTTATGCTAATATTACTCCTTAACTTTAAGCAATACTATTTTATCTCCCAGATAGCTTTCTAGTTATTGAACCTGAGTAACCAGGACAGGGTCCTCCCATCTGGTTAATATCTTGGTGGTAGGCTGCCTTCGGAGAACACTCAGCCCGGGAATGGCGACAACAAATCAGCTCGGATCGGTGCGGGATCTTGCGGTTGCCCGGCCATAAACTAAGTGACCACCTGCGAGCTCCGTCGGGCGGCATAAAGCGGACTCTTTATGGGCCGTCTCCACAATGACAGCTCGCGGGGAAGACCTGGCAGATGAGGGGCTGGGGCTGGAGATCGGCGTTCTCGTTTGAAGATAATGAAGATCTCGGGCCATAATGTTCTCACTTTTCAGGTGGAAATATCACTATCCTTCGATGTTTTTTAGCTTACCCTTGAATTTGTATAGGGAACATGTCTATTACCTTAAGAAATATGAATTATTAAAGGTTAATTCCAGCTTAAATGGCTTAAGTATCTGACAGAACTTAGAGTTTCCTGGTAGCCACCACCCAAGTTTGGAGCTGGAGAAAGAGACCCCGTCTTAGCCGGAGAAAGAGAGAGTGAGAACCCAAGATCTGGACTTGCAACCTGGGCTCACTTTCATTTTCAGCTGCCTGCCGCATAATTAATTGCGACCGAAAGTGGACGACGATTTTTCGTGGCGGCAGAAAGTAAGAAAAACAAAATAAACAAACCATAAAAAATAAGCTAAAAAATCGAAAAGAGGAAAACGTTGAGGAGAGAGAAAAAAGCGATCGGCATTCGAAGGAACAACGAACCTGTAGCGACTTCACTAAACCGGATCAATGGGGCCTGCACCCGGAGCAACTTTCTTCTGACGGCTTCTGACACACTAAACTGACGCAACGCAACGTGTGGCAAGTGCGGCAAGTGCCAGCTTCCCCCGAAAGTCGATCTTGCAACGCCCACGAGAAGTCGTGGCAGCCATGGCAGCCATGGCAGCTTCCTTTGCAGCCCAAAGCTGCCACAAATGGAAATTAAGCTTGTTTATGGCCAAGATGTGGGCGCTGCAGAAGGGAAGAGTCTGCGGAGGGGGGAGCATGCCTCATTGACACGCTGCACATGCCCATGACACCCTGTGATGCCACAGTTAAGGGGGGTATATCATAAGATATATATATAATATATGTATATATAAAAAAGATATATTATAGCTCAGAGTTTCAGTTGATATAGTCACTACGAATCTCCCCATCTTGTCATAAATACTTACACACACTTGCCACACTTTGTTATTTAAGAAAAAATATTTTATATTTTCAAATATGAAGATAATATTAAGATTCTTCTTAAAAAAATAAATTCAGAAAAAATAAAACCTATATTACAAATACTGGAAGCGGTGTAGAATTAAAAAAAAATTATATGTTGATCCCAAAACTCATAAATTCCTTGCCACCTTTGTTACTTAAGAATTTATTTACCCACAAAACTAATTATATATTTTCAATATTTAAGATTAAGATAAGAATCTTAAAAAAATAAATTTTGAAAAAATAAAACCTATATTACAAATATATTTCAATAAATAAACCCCAAAAGTTTACTAAAAATTACTTAATCTCTTAGCTTTAGGAGTATATGTTGATCCCAAACTCATAAATTTCTTGCCACCTTTGTAGAGACCCATCTATTTCGAATAGTGGCACTTAATATTTTCAAGTATTTAAGATTCTTCTTAAAAAATAAATATAGAAAATATAAAACCTATTTTACAAATACTTGATGCGGTGTAGAGTTTAAAAAATTATTTAATCTTTTAGCTTTAGGAGTAAATATTGTTACCAAACTCATAACTTCCTTGCCACCTTTGTAGAGACCTATCTATATCTATACCTATAGTGGCACCTTACCCCTTTGGAAACTGGTGGCAAGGAGTGCTGCGGTGGCCGAAACCAAGCCAAAGGCCCAATCCTCGAACCGATCCGAGTCCCAGGCCAAAAGCACCGCCGATCGACAGGCCAGCGCGCCTGACAGAACCAGTTTAATGGCACATGAAATTTCACCCAAAAGATCTGTGAATCTCCGGGCCCCCAAGTGGGGGATTGGTTCGGAATGGGGGGCTGCCGCTGGAGGGGGCGTGGCAAGTTGATTTGCTTAAAAAGAAATTCACTTTCCTTCGACGGTTTTTACTTTTTCAAATTTTGTGTGCGAATGTTTGTCTCTTCGGTCTTTTTTTTTTACTCGGTTCAGTTAGTGGCAAGTCTTTCTCCACACGGAAAGGAAATTTTATATTTTATATATATTTAATATATATATATTTTATATTTTATATTATATAATGTACAAAAGAGTCACAGGAGAATTATGCTTGAATTATATTTATTAAAAATTAAAGAAAAAGGAGACTTAAATAAAAGAAACATTAGTGAGAGCATGTATATTAAATGAGCTTTTTAAAGGAGCTCAGAATATAGGTTACCTTTTATAAATCCCTGAAAAAGGAAAGAGTCACAGGAGAATTATGTTAGAATTATATTTATTATAAATTAAAGAAAGCTCTTTAAATAGGAGACTTAAAAATTTAAAGAAACATTAGCGAGAGCATTTAAATTTAATTAGCTTTTAAAAGGAACTCAGAATATATGTTGCCTTTCGAAAATCCCTAAAAAAGGAAACCATAATCTATGCATATTTAAAAACTATTATTAAATAATAATATATATCAAAATAGATGGTGGAAAAACCTTTACAAAATAAGAAAAGCTATTAGGTATAACCCTATAACATTGTAAATAATAAGATGCCTTGCTAGACATCCTTAAAAATTATTTAAATAGTAACTCAGAATATGGGTTCCCTTTCGAAAATTCCTTAAAAAGGAATCCATAATATATACATATTTAAAAACTATTATTATATAATAATATATATATATATATATAATAATATATCAAAATATATGATGGAAAATCCTTTACAAAATTAGGGAAAGCTATTAGGTATAACCCTATAATATTGTAAATAATACTGAGCAGTGCTGGACATCCTTGAATATTTATTTAAGTATTTCCCAATTTTTTCCTGTGCACCGCAGTGCTTCTCATGGGCAGAGAAGGCAAAGAAGGTCACCGTGTGTTGTAGATCATGAGGATTGGATGCGATACAAGGCCCAGAGAGACAACAGGAGGTGGTCAAAGTCAAGTCTCTGGCTTAAACTAGGCATGGGACCCCTACCCGCCGAGACCACAATTGAATGCATTGCCAATGAGCGCAAAAATACTTTTAATGAAAGTTGGCACTTTGCTTTTTGGGTTTCCTCGGCTTGTTTTGGTTTTGGTTTTGTATTTTTTTTCGGATATTCCGCCGTTTTGTTTTTCGGCCTGTTGGTTTTCCAGCCTTTTGATTTGTGGCAGGCAGCCGTGGAAAATGGTCTCGCGGAGGCAGTCAGAGGCACTCAGAGGATTTCCACGGCGGCTGCCACAGGAGCAGAGGTGTTGGAGACCGGCTAATTGGACGTGGACAATGGATGGTTTATTGTTTGCGGCGGAGGCGGAGCGCATCCTTAATTGGCACCCCGACTTCAAAGCGGATCTATTTGTGGCGTTCAAACTAAATCGAGTCTCTGTCTGGAGCACCACTTTCACTATCGATGGGGAGGCATTTTATGATCCTCGGAGAGTCGCAAGGAAACAAGTAGTGGATGGAGCTACATATTTTCATTTTGCTTGGAAAACCCGTGATAAGAAAATGATTGAGTGGCTTGACAAGAGAATATATATCATATATTCATGGGAGCGATAAAACACCTCAAGATATTACTCTATAGGTGCCTATGGTGGTGGCTGACTCTCTGGGAACTCCATAGAAAGATTGTCCAACGAAACCTTCTATATATCTATAATCTATATATCTATAATTTAATCTAATTTTAATCTTAACAACCTTTTTAAGGCGTCACGGAAATGCATTTAATTAAAAAGAAAAACAATATATTTATATAAACAATCCGAATAAGAAGGATCACTTAACTCCAAAAGGATCCAAAAGAAAATGTTGTTCTGAAGGATAATTTAACAATTTAAGAGGGGCAGGATCAAGCCCAAGGATCCTACGAATCGGACACTGAATACCCTTTAATTTTATCAATATTTTTTAATATTATTTAATATCTTTTGTTGGCTTATCTTTCAATTCAAATATATCTAATACATTTTGTTAAATTTGTTATAAACTTTTTGGATCCATGCCATTTTTTAATTAAAATATAAATATTTTCATGCAAATACTTTACTTACTTTACTTTCCTATTTTAAATGCTATTTATTAACTTATTTTTATTTTTACCATTTTGTCTTTTGTAGTTATTGGAATACCACCTTAAAATTAATAAATAGAACACGACTCTGATGTAGAAAATATTAGTAGAAAATTCAAAATGATTAAGTCAACGATATTAAGTTTTAATGACATTTCGCTGGAATCAATTCCACGCTGTTGCAACTAGTCTGCTGGAAGGCAGTTAAATGTGTAAATTAATTAGTTTAATTTTAATTAGTCGTTGCCTTTTCGTTGCGAGTGTGGAGACCCCAGTAAAAGTCCGTCAGAAGTCACCGTTTAAATGAGAGTGGTTTTGATGGTGTTACTTATTCTCCTTGGTCTCCTCCTGTGGGGGCTCAGGCTGGTCCTCCTCCTCGGGGGGCAGGCCCAGGTGCATCCGCGACCAGCGGGGCAAGTTGAAGATGGCCCAGTAGGGTATGATCATCATGATGACCAGCGGTCCCACCCCGAAGATCAGCTTCTGAGCGGGGCTCATCGGGAACCGTGGTGGCCCGGCCACAGGCATGTAGCTCCTCACGGGAGCTCCTTGGGTCTTCGCCATCGTCATCCTGGTCAGTAGATGCCGCCGCACCAGAGAGAAGCTCATGTTGAATCCTGGAATAGGACAAGGAAGGATTTCATTTGGAAAATAACTAAAAATAATCTATTTTCCTTGCTTTTTTTTAAGAAATTCCACTTACCAAAGACCAAACGCCCGTGTAGATCACAAGAAAATGAACAAATGTATATAACTGATAGCTCAGCTGGTCTTACGGAAAACCCACAGCCTGCTGGAAAGCCGGAGAAAATTTCGAACAGGAAACATTCAGACCACTCAGAGTTCAAACACAAAGGTTAAGGAGGCATTAAAAATGCAAATGAGTCATGACTCGGCTGTGATTTCAATTCAATTCGGACTCGCAGATAAGACACTCGAAGAGTGATGTGAAAATTTTAATTTGGAATTGAGTGCGCAGACAATTGACTTAATTTTTCGCGAATTATTTCAATTTTTTCTCTTTTTGAGCTGCTGGGGATTATATAAAATGTGCGATGAACTGGGAGGATTAGTGCGAAAATCTGCAATGTGTGGGATTAATTGAACTTGGCACAACTTAGCGCCTGCCTGCTGATGTAACTGCCAAGGGAATGTGTTTCGGAAGACAATTAACAATAAATGAATATATTAGAAACTCGGTTTTAGTTTGGGCTTTAAATAATTGCTCTTCATTTATTTAATCCTATAAATGTTTTAGTTAACAAAAAGTATTAAAATGCTTAGTACTTTGTTTTGAAATAAGTAGTGTAGCTGCCTAAAAGCTTTAAAATAAATTGTGGTAAATATTATTTCAATTCTGTGAGTATTTGAATTGTAACGGCTAAATGGAAATCTCTGTAACTAACAGGGCTGGCAACACTAAATTGACTGTTATTAACAGTGTATATCGATTTAAGTGAGACCAGCTCCACCAGACATCAGAACCATGCATTCAAAATATTGGCGGGCATTAAGCCATTATTCACGTTAACTTTAAATAAATTATTACAGCTTTCAACGATCGCGTGCCAACATTAACAGAATCTCAAACGAAAGGTAAAAATAATTAAGAATTTGGTTTTAAGGCTAAATGAAATCCTCCTCAATATCAGAAATATTCAAGTATTTCTCATTTTCCGATATCCATAACTTTGCCAAAACAGCCTTAATTTTAATTTGGAAAACTTTTCTGTGCTAGTTTTTAGTTGGTTAATTAATCTGCATATTAAATTTATAAATTAAAAAAAATAAATTTTTATAAATTTTGGACAATTTTAATGATGTCAGCCCTTATAAAATTTTGAAAAATTGGCCAAAATTTTATTTTTAATTTTTTTAAATATTTTATTGCTAAATAATTGGAAATTTAATGTCGAATCGAAAAATGTATGACATTTGGCTTTCATTTCATTATTGGCCATAATATGCTCTCCAGAAGCCCTCAAATATTTGCATTTTTGAGTCGACATTTTAATACCCTAACTTTTTGGACAAGTCAGTGTTAAAAATATCCATAACTTTGCCAAAACCGCCTTAATTTCAATTTGGAAAGCTTTTCTGTGCTAGTTTTTAGTTGGTTAATTAATCTGCATATTGAGTTTAGAAATTTAAAAAAATAAAAATTTTATCAATTTTTGACAATTTTAATGATGTGTAACCCCTTATAAAATTTTCAAAAATTGGCCAAAATTTTATTTTAATTTTTTTTAAATATTTTATTGCTAAATAATAGGAATTTTAACGGCGAATCGGAAAATGTACGACATTTGGCTTAAATTTCATTATTGGCCATAATATGCTCTCCAGAAGGCCTTAAATATTCGTTTTTTTAGTCGGCAATTTAATACCCTAATTTTTTGGACAAGTCAGAGCTAAAAATATTCCTAACTTTGCCAAAACCGCCTTAATTTCAATTCGGAAAGCTTTTCTGTGCTAGTTTTTAGTTGGTTAATTCATCTGCATATTGAGTTTAGAAATTTAAAAAAATTATTTTTTTTATCAATTTTTGACAATTTTAATGATGTAACCCCTTATAAAATTTTGAAAAATTGGGCAAAATTTTATTTTCAATTTTTTAAAATATTTTATTGCTAAATAATTGAAATTTTAACGGCGAATCGGAAAATGTACGACATTTGGCTTAAATTTCATTATTGGCCATAATATGCCCTCCAGAAGCTCTCAGATATTCGAATATTTTAGTCGGCAATTTAATACACTATTTTTTTGGACAAGTCACAGTTTAAAATAACCATAACTAAGCCAAAACAGCCTTAATTTCAATTTGGAAAGCTTTTCTGTGGTAGTTTTTAGTTGGTTAATTAATCTGCATATTGAGTTTAGAAATTAAAAAAAATAAATTTTTTGTCAATTTTTGACAATTTTAATGATGTAACCCCTTATCAAATTTTAAAAAATCGGCCAAATTTTTTTTCTTATATTTTTAAAGAAGTTTATTTTTAGATAATTAAGATTTTAACGGCGAATCGGAAAATGTATGACATTTAGCGTTCATTTCATTATCGGCCATAATATGCTCTCCAGAAGACATCAAATATTCGCATTTTTCAGTCGACATTTAAATACCCTAATTTTTTGGACAAATCAAACACTGGATCCCATATCGAGATGAGCGCCATTAACGCGCTGTCGATTAATCTTCCGCCATAATAGAAAATCCAATTGACATTTTAAACAATTGTGCAAATTAAACACCCTCCACTTTAAGCAATTGTATAATTAAATTAGTAGCATTTTAGTGTATTTCATAAAAATCCGTTTAGCGGTTGTTTAGAAAACTCAAATTTATCTTTATTTCTATGTACGTCCTAGCGAAAAAACAATGTTCGCAGATTTGTGACGTCACAAGAGTCCTGTGCTGGCTCTAGAGCTAGCTTCAGGCTCTCTTGAAATTTTATTCAAAAGCCAGAGAGAGAGAGAGCGCTCTAGAGCCAGCCGCTCTCTTTGCGAAAAGTATGCGAAGAAAACAAAATATAGGTGGCTTATGCACTCATTTCGTGCCTCAAGAAGGTCAACTCTGCGATTGAACAGGGTGCCTCAAGAAGGGCAACTGTGCGATTAAACAGGGTGCTTATTTTTATTATTATTTATATGATTTATTTATATTTATTATTTCTATATATATTTATTTATATTATACATGTGTATATATTTTTATATTGTATGTATTATAAAAATATTAAATTTCATAGTATTATGCATTTAATAACTGTCAATATATATATATGTATTTGATATATATTTATATATTATATTTTGACTGTTTAATAAATAAAATTTAGTTATATAAGTTTTTGTACTAATAAAATTAGATTATTTTTGCGTTTGCTTAAAACTAGCAATTACATCGAGATCCCTGTGTATTAATTGTGCTAATTAGTAGCATAATAACAAAATTAAAACTTTTTGTATGTTCGGGGATTTTAACTTATGTGTATTAGCCACCATCAGTAACCACAACAATTAATAAAGAAAATTTTATATTATTTATTTATATATATATATATTTTATATTTTATATAAATATTTTCATAAGTAATAAAATATTAATTTAGAATATTAAGTTCATAAATATGTATAAATATATATGTACATACATCAATTAAGCTGCTTATATACATATGTATGCCATTTAGTTAAACATCCTATTCAATCATATCTTTTGACACCAATTACCCCAAATCATTATATATTATATATTATTATATATGTATATTTATATTTTGTATTATTATTTAGAATATTAAGTTAATAAAATAGTTTATATATATGTACTTATATCAATTAAGTTGTGTATATACATATGTATGAATGTAATTTAGTTAAACATCTTATACAATCATATCTTTTGACACCCATTTTCCAATTTATATATGTAAATACTATCAAATTAATTTAGAATATTAAGTTCATAAAATAGTTAATATATATGTACTTACATCAATTAAGCTGTTTATATATGTATGAATGCAATTTAATTAAACATCCTATACAATCATATCTTTTTCCACCAATTCCCCCAACATTTATATATAATATATTTTTTTATATGTATATATTTATATCTTATATTTTATATTTTTAAGAATATTTAGTTAATAAAATAGTCAATATATATGTACTTGCATTAACTAAGCTGTTTATTTATGTATTAATGCAATTTAGTTATACATTCTATACAATCATATCTAATATCACATTAATTTAGAATATTAAGTTCATGTACATGCATTAATTAAGTTTATATATGTATGCAATTTAGCTAAATATCCTATAAAATCATATAACCCCCTTTCCCACCCCCCCACTCCTACCAAATTTTACCTCTATAACGGAATTCCATTCTTGGCCTTGAAATGATTTAGGCTGCAAAATCGTCTTCTCGCACAAACACGCACACATACGCACTGGCTNAATTCGTTGCTTGGCCTTGAAATGTTTTCAGCTTAAACTCACTTTGTCTGTACTCACACATGCAAGTGCGTTCTATTTTTAGATTTTTACTCTCTCACCTTTGATCAATCTGAGAGAGAGGGTGAATTTTCGTAGCAGAAAAGTATCTTAGTGATTTCATTGGTCCTTTGGGCAGGCAACAATTGAGAGCACAAGGCACGGTGCACTCAAAGCTAGGTGGTAAATATTAAGTATTGATTGAAAATAGGAGTATATGATATGTGTGTGTGTTTATATATCTTAACTTAATATCTGGAACATTTCATATACATATATTTTCAAGCAATACTTAATATTTACCACCTCGCTTTCAGTGCTCCGTGCCTTGTTCTCTTAACTGTTGCCTGACCTACGCCAACATGTCCTGTTTGACGTCACAAATCTCTGAAATGAAATAAATGATAAAGTGGGGTTTTCTCTTGAACTGCTAAGCGGATTTTGATGAAATATACACCATAATGCAAAGAATTTCGATTTCAGTTACGGGGATTTCCTAATTTTGTAATTGCCTAAAATGGAGCATGTTTAATTTGTACAATTGTTTAAAATGTCCCCCCGCCAATATTTTGAATATTAACATGGCTCTGTAATCTGGTGGAGCGACTGGCTCATAACTGGTTCCAGCTCCTGAGCTCGCGCCTTCTGTAACGGCTCATTTTCACGTCCCAAGCTCAAAATAAAAAAAACTTTAGTAAATTAATTCTAACACGTAGGTACTATATTTTACTCGATTTAATTTTAATATTTAATTTTATAATCTAATGTTATTTCAATAGTATTTTTTGAGACTGAAATGGTAGGTAGTATTTTTTTACAGTTCTCGGTGCGGTCACTCTGCTTAAAAAGTAAACAAACCTGACCATTTCTGCCGGGTTTAAAATTAATAATTAAATATATAATGCACAAGTCCAAAATCACCGAAATGGCTCAACAGAGGACGGAGTGAGTAGTGAGTTAGCAAGATTAACCCTTAAATGACGTAAATCCGACTTACAGGCAGGCTGCCAACGAGGCGCGTATCACGCAGATTGAGGAGTTCATTAACGAAGTCCTGAAGGAGGAGCTGCGTCAGCTGGAACACTGCATTGGGCAGTACAACGAGGAGATCATGGAGTACGTCCAGCTGAAGAACACGCTCCAAGCATTCGACACACATCTGCCCGAGGGCTACAAGACGCAGGTGAACATCGGCAGCAATGTATTCATGCAGGCCCGTGTTCGCCAGATGGACCGCATCCTGGTGAACGTGGGCAAGGATGTCTACCTCGAGATGTCCCTGCCGGAGGCGGAGCAGTTCAGCGACGTTCGCGTCAAGATACTGACCAAACAATCAGCCGTTCTGCGCGAGGAGAGCATCAAGAAGCGGGCCCAAATCAAAATGGCCCTGATAGCAATCAGCGAAAGGGCCAAGCTCATCCAACAGGACGATGGGAAATAGCAGCAGATGCCTCTAGCTGGATGGGAAGATATGGAATGAAGGGTACGTCAAGTTAGCTAAGAAGATCTAAGTGAAACTAAGACATGCCAGAGATGCATAAAATGCAAGATGTGTCCTCTAAATATAAAATAATAACATGTTACATTTACACAAGCAAATGTTTATATATTTCGTTGTTTTCTACTACAATTTACAAGGAATTTACAATATGCGCGACTCGATTAGGTAGTTGGCCGAATGGTTCCATGCGTAAACCAAGTTTATATGGACGGACATCCTCCGAGGATCGGGTGGGTCTCAGCAGGGTCCCCGCTGGTCTTGCTGGTTCTTCGAGCTCTGGTATTGAGGCGACGCATTCGCTTGGACATCATTAAGTGTTCGGTACTGATTGGAGATGCGCTGGGAGGTGCTGGCCATATTCTGCACTCTCCTGGCCATCTGCGGTAGTCACAGAGGTTAAATTAAAAAACATTCTACACAATATGTGTATCTATTCCATCTGTCCAAACTTCCAATGTTAGTCCAATTTGGAAAATTTTGTAAAGACATATTGTGGCAGGGAAGCAAAGAACTTTATAGTTTTATAATAATATTCGAATTTGTATAATTTTTCAAGTTTATGTAATGAGAAAAAACATCTATATTCCTAGCATTTTTAAACTCACATCATTGCCCGCCTCGGGATCCATTCGCCCGCCTTCCGGGTGGGGAGGATAGCCCATTGAGGGAGCGGGCGTGTAGTTGACCGCCTGCTTGACCCGCTGCATTTCCGCCTCCAGGACCTGGTAGTCCCGGTAGACGCAACGGTAGTCCTCGGCCAGCGTCTGGTTCTCGTCCAGCAGCATGTTGATGTGATCACCGGCTTGCTTGGCGCACAGCCGCACCGCCTCGTCGGCTCTAACCTGGGCTTCCTTCCACTTCCGGTACGACTCGATGATCTGCTCCTGCTGGTGGTTGACCTCGGCCTGCTGCCTGCAGAGAAGGGAGTAGATGGCAGCTGCTCTTAGATTATGCATGGATGCACTCCATCCCGCACGGACTACCTACTTCAGACGTGTCTGCATCCGCTTGCACTCGGCGGCGAGGCAGCGCATCTGTTCGCGAATTGAATCCTTGGCTAGCTCCAGCTGTTGGACATTCTCCCGGTGCTGGGACTCCTCCTGCTGCAGCTGGCCCTGCATGTCCCGGATGTGGTGTCGCATCTTCTCCAGCTCCATATGACCCAGCTTCTGTTGATTCAGGAGTGCTCGCTCGCGACCCGCTGAAACGGCCTCCTTCTCCTTCAGGGCGACCACCTCGTCCCGCAGCATATCGCGCTGTAATTAATTGTAGACAAGTTCCTTGCCTTTATCGGGATATTAAAAGGAATCGGAGCATCTACCTCTAACTTTAGCTCCTCCTGCAGCTGTTCCAACTGATTCAATCGCCCCTGGAGACTCTCCATCCGCCGCTCGGCTGCCGTGAGTCCCCGGCCCTTTTCCTCAAGACTCCGCATTAGGTTTTCGTATCTGGTTTCTAGCTCTGATCGCTCCTTTTCGCTATTCTTAGACGCACAGACAAGTTCGCGGATCTGGCGGCACTGATCACCTGGACAGGAATAAATGGAGGGAAGTATTATATCGTTTTCGAAGAATATAGTATATCCTATTAAAGATCTCTTACTATTCTTCAGCTTGAGCTCGTGTATCTGCTCCTTGAGTCGATGATTCTCGGTGAAGTCGGAGTAGCCCTCGATCATGGACTGCAGCTTCTCGATCTGAACATCGCGATCCTTAACGGTGTCCTGCAATCCTTGGATTTGGCAGGCAAGGCGTTCGTTCTAAGGAGTACATGTTGAAGAGAAATCAGAGAGGAAAGAAAATCATTTAGAGAATCTCTAGGGGAGAATGACTAAGGTGTATGACAACTTGTATCTCCAGTTCGCAGTTGATCCGGGGCGGCTCCTCCAGGTGCAGCTCTGGCTCTGGACAGGATTGGTTGATCTGCTGCTGTTGCTGCTGCTGCTGCTGCTCGACCTGCTCGGTCAGCTCCTCGAGGTCCCGCTTGAACTCATCGATAATGCTGAGGTAATTGTCCCTGGTGGCCTGCAGGATCTCCGACTGGGTCTGGCAGTGGAGCAGCGTGTGCTCCAACTGCTGGCGATGGGGGCAGTCAATGGCGGTTCTCTCGTTCTGCGAAAATTCCAAATGGAAAGAGGGACAGCTGCCACTCGCAGAGAAGGAATCCTCAGTACCAAAGCTTACCATGGCAAGTGGGATATAAATCCGGAATCACGGAATCACCTGTCAATTGTCAGTCGAGGGTATATATCTATCCAACCATCTGTATCCCCCGTAGCTCAGCACGTTTACTTTAAATCGCTTTCGGTGTCGAATGCAAAGCCTTCGTGCCTTGTGGGCCGCAAATATAGGTATAGATCCCGCATAGCCCAGACGAATTTTGACTTCATTACCGTTTCATTTCATTTCAATAATATTGCTATTAAAAGTTTGTCACGAGAATAAAACCAAATCGAACTGTACCCACATACGTAGGTGGCAAAGCCCTTGGGTCTCCGATTTCGAGTTTCGGGTTTCAAAGTTCCGATTCTTTGGCACTTTGGCAACACAAACCAAACAACTATATGGGGGGCCTGGGGCTTCCCCGGGTTTTATAGATATTATAATTCTATGCCTCCCCCCTCGGGCACAGCCCCACCGACCGACTGTTTGACACGATTTGAAAATAAAGTTGCCGCGGGTGGCAGCGAATAATATCGTCTGTCTGTGCCTAGTAGTATTTCCTGGGGAGAGCGTGGCTTCGCGCACTTAAAACACTTTTAAAGGCGTATTATTATCCTCGAAGCGGGGGGGGGGCCACAGGAGTACGAACTTGATAGCCCCGCGGGAGGGGGGTAGAGGTAAAAATCGATTAAGACAAATAGCTAGGCTCGGGGGCAATGAATTGTTATGATTTCCCTGGGGTTCCCAAGCGTCGTCTGGCTGTCATTAAACCCATTAGGAGTGGCTCCTTTTGGCTGGCAGTTTTCCACACCTTTCGCTGGCTCAATTTGCACATTTACAGTTCGCACTGTTCACTATTTGCACGCCCCAACTCCCCCCTTCGAAGCACTCGAAAACAATTTGCACGTTTTTTGTTGTTTTTTACCAACTTTTTACCAACAACGGAAAAGTTTCGGGGCTAATTGCTGGCTTTTCCTTTCCGTTTTTCGCGCGCCAAGAAATCGAGGAGGCGTTGTTGTCTTGGTCGTGCTGGGAAATTCAAATTTCGTGGGCGGCTAATTAGGGCTCGTAAATCCACGTTCACGTTTTATGAGTATGTGTGGGTTCTGTCAGGACGCGCGCTATTCCCGGTGCCGAATCCTGGCGCTTCCTTGATTTGTTTCACGCGACTAAACAGCAACCGACCACGGATGACAGGATTCTGAAGCGAACTACTCCGGTTCCCAGCGCCGACGACCCCTTCATGGCTAAAACAGAGGCTTCCAGTCGAGCTGGGTTGGATTTTCCGCCCAGCAGTTGCCCGCTGAGATGATGGCGTGAGCTACTGGAAATAGTCTATTGGGTTCTATTTATATTATATATATTATATATTAATATATATATATATATATTTAAAAAAACAATCTACTAAGATTGTGACTTTAGGGTTTAATATTTAGATTTTAGGTGCCGAATCCTTTCAAGAATCTGTGGCTTTCTATATATTTTGTAAATATATCTCATTGAATGGAACTGTTTTCCAATTTATGACATTTAAATGCTTTAAGCATTACGTGAAACATTACTTGAATCTATATTATAATTAATATATGTATTCATAAAAATTATAAATCATAATTATCCAAAAAGCTGGTAAAATCCAGTGAGCATATCTTTATGCAATGTAATAAATTTCAAGTTCTATTAGATTAGATCTAGTAGATTATTAGTGTCATTTTATAATGCTTTAATTGGTTTTAGAATTTAAGTCATTCAAAAATGTATTAAGTCAAATTTTTAATCAATATTATTATTATATTATTATCTTAAAGGTATTATTTACTGTAAGTTAAGGATTGGGCAAACTTATCCTATTAAAAAACTGTATATAGAGTCAAATAGCTCTACAAATATTTTTAAATATATTTTTACCAAAAGAAAAATGTATGATTTATTTATTTATTTATTTACAATCTAAATGCTAAGAAAAATGACTTGACCAACAGATAAATGTTTGATTTATTTATTTATTTATTTAAAATCTAAATGCTAAGAAAAATTACTTTACCTCTTGGATACCGAATCTGAAGATTATCTTTAAAAAAGTTCCCAGTTGAATTTACAAACTCTTTTAAATTGTATTAAACTCTAAGATGCCTTTATTCGATCTGGGATTACTGGGACTCCAGCTCACGAGGATCACGAGCAGCTCTCGGCTCTCCAGTCCCCGTCCCAAGTCCCGAGGGCTCTCATCGATATGCATATCACTGCTCGCCTGCCTCGCGTGTCGATAGTGGGTAAATAAATAACACGAAACCTATTTCCGATTCGCCAGCAGCTCCCGGGGGGCAGGTAGACCTGGGGGGCGGAGGCACTCCACCTTCCCCTCAATTGCAGGCGAACTTACAGGGACTTTCCATCCACAATAAACACATTCGCGACCGATTTGTATTTGTCGAACGCGGTAAACAAGAGCTCAAGGGGGCGCGAGGCGGATCTCTTACTTTTCGGGACCATACCAAATATATGGGTAAATAAATCAGTCGACTCGAACGGCAACAATATTTGTTGTCATTCCAGGCCAGGATATATATAGGTATATAGGTATATGTATATGGGCCTTCTTCCCCGAAGGCGAATGTCATTTACCACATAAGAGAACATACAGTGTGTGCGGAAGGGTAAATGTATTTCAAGTCAGGTCAGAGGCATGGCCAAAACACACATAAATATACAAAATAAAAACCTAGTCTTAGTGAACTAAATTAAATATCTAACTGTGCCAAAGTTAAGTCATAATCAATGTATAAATCTGAGATTGAGAAGCCCTAAATATTTATTTATCCCCATCTGACTCAGCTCCTGGCTTTACTCATATATAGTTTACATATATATTCAGTTAACTTTTATATATAAACAAGATAGATACAAGTTCCTTTTTGGCGGGAACTAACTTTTCAACTTAGACAACGAGGGCACACTTTAAGCCTATACTTAAGTGGAGTTAACTTGGCTTAGCTTAGGCTAAATGTGTGGGAGGGTCAACAAGTGACATAGTTACTTGGCGCTCCTGGGCCTGGTAGTAGTTGTTGGCTTAGTTGCAGGCTTTGTTATTGGCTTAGTTGTGGGTCTAGCTGTTGGCTTTGTTTTGGCCAAGGCTGCGGGCCTGGCTTTGGTTGGCTCTTTCGCTGGAATAGGTGTTTTCGTGTCGCTTTGCTGCATTTGATTTGACAGACACGTTTAGTGGAATCGCCTAATCGCGGGGTAATCGAATCCATCAGATACTCACACATGCCTGCTGCCTGGCCAGCTCATCCTGGGATCTCTGCTCAAACATTTCCATGATGGCCACACAAAATGGGTTTTCCGTGGAGGATTCCTCGTAGATTTCATTGTAGGAGAACTCCGAGGAACTCTAAAATAAATGTAATTAATAAATCAGAGTTGGAACTAAATATTTTTGTAATGATTTGTGCTCTTTAGGCATTTTCTTTCACTTGAATAAATTTAATTAAAATTGACTGATTCAAGCCACAGTTTAAGAGTGGAACACAAGTTTATTCCTATTATTATAAATAAATATAAGTTCTTTAACTCACCAGTTTACAAATCAAATCGGCTATCTCCCTCAGAATTTGGGAATTCCTCTGATTTAAGCCTCTTTCGAATTCACAAGTTGCCTGGCGATCTGAAATATTGACTATTCCCAGAGTGATAGTGAATCTCGGACGGATTAAGATCGGGTATATACTTACTTTTGGACTCGGCATCCAGGCGCTGGTACTTCCTTTGCAAATCCCGATTGCATTGGTCGAGGATGAGCAGTCGCCGCCTGAGACATTCCAGCATCTTGGAGTCCGAATCATCGACCTCGGTCGGGGGATGGCTGAAGTCCTGGCAGGACTGGTCCAGATCCGATTGGAGACGACTCAGCCAGTTGCGAATGTTTTCCAGTTTAATTACAGTGTCATCGCGCTCAGACCTCTGGGAAAATACATAAAAGAAATATAAAGCTGGTAGATTTTAAATTCTATAAATGATTGCCTAGGTATTGCCTATGTATTCCTGTTATATATATATATTATTTCCAGCTCTTACCAACTTATCGCACAAGCAGGAAAGCCGTCTCCGCCAGGACTCCATGGTCTTGTGCTCCTGAATGTTGTGCATGTGGAGGAACTCGTTCAGCTCGTTGTCCAGGATCCGCAGCATCTCGTTCTCCTGACAATCCTGGATGGATAGGCTCTGGAGCATGCAGTCGGTCAAGGACTCGCTGGTGGTGGCCTCGTCCACCTTGCTCTGTTCAGAGTCCTGCTCCAGATCCTTGGAGACTTCCGTGGAGGACATCTCCCTCGGCATCGGTTGCGGCATGTTCTGGTTGATCTCCTGCAGCTGTGTGTGGGACATTTTAAATAGAATTTCTAATGGGAATGAATTTTTCTATCCTAGAATTTGAATTTTTCTTCGAAATTGACAAGTGCCTGATAGGTTAGATGATCGGGTTTCCGATTTTACGCCACGAAAGGCGATTAACAGATAAGCGCAGCTTGAGTATAAAAAAATAAAGAAAAACAATACCAATTAATCTAATAATAAACCGAGCTAACGTCACTACCTCATCCGATGGGGTTGTAAGCTGATTTTTTTTAAATATATAAATAAACAGACGTCAGTTATTATGAAAGCAGCCTGCTATTAAATGTATATTTCATTTAATCTTAAATGTCATACAGCGTCATACAACGTAAGAGTAATTGTATAGCTTGAAATAAATAATACTTGCTAATACTTAAGTAAAAATATGAACTGTGTTTTAAATTCCTAGATTTAATATACAATTTTATGTATGAAATATTCTAATCTATATTACCTGATTAATAAATATTTATTAAAACCCAAAAGCTTAGATCTTAGTTCTTAGATCTCTCACCTGCTGCTTGAGCTGGGCTATGCTCTGATCCTTGAGGAGCAGCTTCTGCCTGGCCGTGAGGACAACCTCGTCCAAGGTGCCCAGCTGGGACTTCAGGTGACAGATCTCGTCGTGCTTCCCCGCTATCTCCTTGATCAGCGACTCCATGCACTCGGCCATCTAGATAAGGGTAAAAGGTTCAATGAAAAGCAGACTTTAGAACGAGGAAACATATTCAAGGATTTATTGAACAAAGTAAATATATATATAACGATATCAATGGGTAGATGAATAAAGCCCGGATTTTTGGAACTTGGAGACGGCGACGGACTTGCATTTGAAATCGCCGGCACCGCTTTGGCCTACCTTCTCGCTCTCGCTCTCCGGCGGCGCCTGGTCCTCCTTCAGGCCCAGCAGCTGGTTGATGGTCAGGGTCTCCAGCGAGATGCCCAGGTCCCAGCTGGCGCGGTGATAGCCGCCCTGCACAAACTTGATAATCGAGCAGAGGTCCTTCCGCAGCTTTCGATTCTCTTCCAGGGCCTGCTGCTGCTGTCCCTGGACAGAGTTGAAATAAGAGACTATCTTGCTGTAGGCCTCCTCCTCCAAGTCAGACATGTTGCCCAGGATAGTGCTGTTCACGTGGAGCAGTAAGTCCACCCACTCCTGGAAAGTCACTAGTCGCAGTTGGGAGCTGTACTATTGGGAGAAACAAGATATTCTTTCAGAATTTGTATCAATAAAGAAACCTCCTAAAAATCCTTTTGCTTTAACTGGGAGTATAGAATTTCCTGTAGATGAAACTATATATATAACTATACTATACTATACTATACTATATTATGCTATACTATAATATACTTTGCTATACTATACTATGCTATACTATACCATACTATATTCTTTCAGAATTTCTATCAATAAAGAAACCTCCTAAAAATCCTTTTGCTTTAACTGGGAGTATAGAATTTCCTGTAGAAGAAACTGTACTATACTATACTATACTATGCTATACTATACTATGCTATACTATAATATACTTTGCTATACTATAATACTGTGCTATACTATACCATACTATATTCTTTCAGAATTTCTATCAATAAAGAAACCTCCTAAATTCCTTTTGCCTTAACTCGGGGTTATAGAATTTCCTGTAGAAGAAACTATATATATAACTATACTATACTATACTATGATATACTATAAATATATAAATATATATGAATATATAATAATAGAATATAATTACCCTAGTGCAAAAGTTTTTTAAAAACTTGAGTACAAACATGGCAGTTAATAGGCAATAAAGTTGCAGTCTTTTATCTCCATCTCGCTTGTACACGCACTCACCTCATGCGAGTCGTGGGTTCAAGTCCAAGCTATAGCTTCTTGTCATTATTTTTCTCATATTTTAAAG